>JAQBSW010002962.1:0-92190 GCA_029291075.1 Eudiplozoon nipponicum
ATTTCTATATATTCAATGTGGTTTTGACCCTCGATTGTCAGTTTGCCGTTGTACTCCGATGATGATCATGGAAATTCGAAACGCTTCCGTGCGTTGCCCCTGGCAGTAGTTTTGTTATGTTGTTCGACGACTGGTTAAATTCAATTGGATTGGTGTTTACTTCAAGCTCGCAAATTTGATTTAAAGAACTGTTACCGCCACCTGCGCAATCAATTTTTGTTAAATTGTATTGCTTATATAGGTATATGTGGCGAAATCTGCAAACAGTTAAGGTTCATGACTGCATAGAAATTGTGTAGGCGATATTTCCGGTCATATTCATTGTATGCGAGACTGCTAGAGGTAAGAAACACATATATTAATTTGATTTCTAAATATATATAATGCGGTTTGATCGTAGCTTGTCCGTTTGCCGTCGTACTGTGATGATGATCATGGAATTTTGAAACGCTTCAGTGCGTTGCGGCTGCCGGTAATTCTGTTATGTTGTTCGAGACTGGTTAAATACAATTGGATTGATGTTTACTTCAAGCTCGCACACTTGATTTAAATAAATGTGACCTCCACTTGCGCAATCAATTTTTGTTAAATTGTACTGCTTATATATGTATATGTAGCAAAAGCTGCAAACAGTTAATGTTTATGACTGCATAGTAATTGTTTAGCCGACATTTCCATTGAAATTCAATCTATGCGAGACTGCTAGAAAAGAGAGCCACATACATAAATTTGATTTATATATTTATTCAATGCGTCTTGATCCTCGATAGTCCGTTTGCCGTCGTACTCTAAAGATGATCATGGAAGGTCGAAACGCTTCAGTGCGTTGCGGCTGGCGGTAGTTTTGCTATGTTGTTCGACGACTGGTTAAATACAATGGGATTGGTGTATACTTCAAGGCCGCAAACTTGTATTAAAGAACTGTTACGACCACCCACTCAATCAATTATTGTTTTATTGTATTGCTTATATATGTATATTTGGCGAAAGCTACAAACATTTGTGTTCGGGACTGCATAGAATTTGTTCAGCCTACATTTCCTGTAAAGTTCATTGTATGGAAGAGTGCTTGAGGTGAGAGTCGCATATATAAATTTGATATCTATATATATTCAATGCGGTTTTATCCTCGATAATCAGTTTGCCGTCGTACTCTGATGATTATCATGGAAGTTCGTAAAGCGCCAGTGCGTTGCCCCTGGCAGTAGTTTTGTTATGTTGTTCGATGACTGGTTAAATTCAATGGGATTGGTGTTTACTTCAAGGTCGCAAACTTGATTTAGAGAATTGTGACCACCACCCGCGCAATCGATTATTGTTAAATTGAACTGCTTATATATGTATATGTGGCGAAATCTGCAAAATGTTAAAGTTCAGAACTGCATAGAAATTGTACAGCCGACATTTCCAGTGAAATTCAATATATGCGAGACTGTTAGAAAAGAAAGCTACACACATAAATTTGATTTATATATATATATTCAATGCGGCTTGATCCTCGATATTCCTTTTGCCGTCGTACTCTAAAGATGATCATGGAAGGTCAAAACGCTTCAGTGCGTTGCTGCTGGCGGTAGTTTTTTTATGTTGTTCGACGACTGGTTAAATACAATGGGATTGGTGTATACTTCAAGGCCGCAAAATTGTATTAAAGAACAGTTGCGACCACCCACTCAATCAATTATTGTTTTATTGTATTGCTTATATATTTATATGTGGCGAAAGCTACAAACATTTATGTTCGGGACTGCATAGAATTTGTTCAGCCTATATTTCCTGTAAAGTTCATTGTATGGGAGAGTGCTTGAGGTGAGAGTCGCATATATAAATTTGATATATATATATTCAATGTGGTTTTATCCTCAGTAGCCAGTTTGCCGTCGTACTCTGATGATGATCATGGGAGGTCAGAAACAACCAGTGCGTTGCGCCTGGCGTGGATTTTGTTATTTTTCGACGACTGGTTAAATTAATGGGATGGTTTACTTCGAGGTCGCAAACTTGATTTGTAGGTGACCACCACCCTTAATCAATTATTGTTAAATTGATTGCTTATAAATGTATATGTGAAAGCTACAAACAGTTTATATTCGTGACTGCATAAAATTTGTTCAGCCTATATTTTCTGCCAAAGTTCATTTGTATGGAAGAGTGCTTGAGGTGAGAGTCATATAAATTTGATATATATATATATATAAATTTGATATATATATATATATATTCAATGCGGTTTTATCCTCGGTAGCCAGTTTGCCGTCGTACTCTGATGATGATCATGGGAGGTCGAAACGCTTCAGTGCGTTGCGCCTGGCGGTAGTTTTGTTATTTTTTTGACGACTGGTTAAATTAAATGGGATTGTTGTTTACTTCGAGGTCGCAAACTTGATTTGGAGAATTGTGACCACCACCCGCCCAATCAATTATTGTTAAATTGTATTGCTTATAGATGTATATGTGGCGAAAGCTACAAACAGTTATGTTCGTGACTGCATAGAATTTGTTCAGCCTACATTTCCTGTCAAGTTCACTGTCTACGAGAGTGCTAGAAGTGAGAGCCGCATATATAAATTTATTTCTATATATATTCAATGCGGTTTTATCCTCGATAATCAGTTTGCCGTCGTACTCTGATAATGATCATGGAAGGTCGAAACGCGTCAGTGCGTTGCGGCTGGTGGTATTTTTGTTATGTTATTCGACGACTGGTTAAATACAATGGGATTGGTGTTTACTTCAAGCTCGAAAACTTGATTTGGAGAATTGTGACCACCACCCGTGCAATCAATTATTGTTAAATTGTATTGCTTATATATGTATATGTGGCGAAAGCTACAAACAGTTATGTTCGTGACTGCATAGAAATTGTGCAGCCGACATTTCCAGTCATGTTCAATGTAGGCGAGAGTGCATGAGGTGAGAGGCGCATATATAAATTTGATTTCTATATATATTCAATTCGGTTTGATCCTCGATATTCAGTTTGCCGTCGTACTCTGATGATGATCCTGGAACGTCGAAACTCGTCAGTGCGTTGCGGCTGGCGGTATTTTTGTTTTGTTTTTTGACGGCTGGTTAAATACAATAAGATTTGTGTTTACTTCAAGCTCGCAAACTTGATTTGATGAATTTTTATCACCACTCGCGGAATCAATTGTTGGTAAACTCTTATGGTTGTTGACGCCCCATCTTTTTTAGGCGTAATAATTCGCACATTTGTGTCGAAGTTCATGGCTGTTATCACGGTTGAATTTTGGTCATTAGCAACTCAAATGCAGTGTACGCTTCTTCTTCAGCAGTTCTGCTTCTAGAGTTATGCAAGTTGTTTCTTAGTTTCTCTGGCAATGGCATCCATGCTGCAGCAATTTTCCCTATAATATTTAAATTCTGGTAAGCTTTGAATATCAATTGGGCGCTTCTTGATCCAAATTGAAATTTTTTTGTATTTATACGTTGGTAGAATAAATATTTTTAGATTGGCGCGGTCGCCATACTATGTACAGACTCCAACACCATTAGTTAATGAGAACCCCAGAGATGCCAAGTTGGTTTCAGTCTTAATACACATATGTGAGTTTGCTAAGCTAATGTGGAGGAAGACATTTCCTCCGAAAAACTTTACAGTGACATTTATTGATAAATTTAAACCACCTTGGCTGATTGTAACAAATTTTATTTAAAACGAAATTATTCGTCTATTTTCTAGAACATTCTTTGTTTAAATACTTGACCGTATATATAGTTTAAATTGCGGGTAGTTTCAGTTTTGGTTATCTGTATGTGAATGGCCTGACATTTCTTCAGCAAGCTGCATTTATTTCAGTTCCTCCATTTTACGTTAATTCGATTCTCACAATATATTCCTGCTACCATTTGTCTTTTGAATCGTGCATTTTGGGGACGTTCTGGAACAGGTAATTTAATAATACTGTTTTTCACGTCTTATTTCTTTCCAGGTTATTTGATCGGGTGTTTTGCTACGTAAGAAGTTCACATTCCGTTTGCCTAACACTAAGTATCAAATTAGTATCTAAGTACGATCAGTATGGAAGCTAATCTTAATTTTGAGGACACTAGCAAATTAGCTCAAGATAATACAGGCATGAATTTAATAAAAGTGAACGAGAGCACTAGCTTATCAGATTCAATTGTACAATTAAGGACTGAACACGACTTCGCATCTATGGGGGTATCACACGATAATATGTTAGGAGCTTCTATACTAGTATTCTCGTCCACAAATATTATGTTCATGTTTTACAATATATTGAGCTAATTTGTTAGTGTCCTCGTACTTAAGATTAGCTTCCATGTTGAGCGAAATTAAATATATATTTAATAACTTTTCATTGGGCAACGAACTGTGTACTTCTTACGTACTAATACGCCCGAATCAAATAACCTGGAAAGAAATAAAACGCGAAAACAGAATTATTAAATTATCTGTTCCAGAACGTCCCCAATATTCACGCTTAAAAAATGATAGCAAATTTACATTGTGAAGATCATGAACTTGTAGACACCAATATATAGAGAATAACAAATGCAGCAAGTAAGAAATGTCACGCCAGATCAGATACAGAATTCCGTACTCAAACTACGCACAAATGAAGAGTATATATACTGTAACGGCACAAATTAATGGTCGAAATATTGCGTAAATTAAATTCAATTTTATTTACGTTGCACCAATGAGAAAAAAGCGAAACTTGCGGTTTAACCAATAGTGTGCAAGTAGGCATGGCATGCTTTTTAAGCACGGCAATTTACCATGCTAGTCAGTTGTCGCATTTGCATTCTGCTTTGCGTTACGCGTGTGCGTTCTGTCGGCTGTCAATACCTACGCTGGGGATTTGATAGTTTCACCAACAATTGGCTACATCCGTGACTCATCTTGTTGCGGTATAACCAGCGAGACGTGCCAATTAATTGCAGAACCATCACGACGTTATCCACATCGTGATTACAGCTCAACCACGGGAGCGACAACTCAACCAGAGTCCACCCAAGGCTCTAGGACATCTTCCACTCTGAAGACTTCAAGAGAACGCATTACCAGGCCCTCTTAAGGGCCCCCATATCAGTAACTAATCTCTATTCAGAGCACCTATACCGAGTTTGTAACGTCGTACGGCATTTACTTGAAGCCGGGGCGTTTACAAAATTGGCGACCGCGCCAGGATATTGATTATTGTTCTGATTTTTTTTTGGATATAAATCGATTAACATTTGCGTTTTCTCTACCGTGATCGTGGTCTTCTGTGAATTTTGTTGGGTATATCTATTCGTGGATTTGTGTTGAATTTTTTTTGGGGGATAATTATAATAATACATTGGCATCAAAGGCCAACGGGGCCTCTGTTCATCTTTTCTACGTACAAAACGGCACCGTACGTACTCGACAGACTCAATTGCGGATTTTTGGAAGAAGTTACTTCGACGTGCTTTTGTTCTGCGCTCATTCAACTGTGGAAGCTGTTTGTGGGTAAGCGTTTCGTTAAAAGTATATTTATACATTTTCATATTGCTTATAAATTTATGCTTTTAAGATCCCGTAAGATTGTTAGAATGTCAGGTCCAATTTTTGATATTGATGTTCCTGTTTGGGATGGAGATAGTGAACTATTCTTTATGCGCGTAGACTCCACTTTCTCTCCGTTTCCTGATTATGACAGTCATCAAAAACTGTCGAAGGTTTTTGCTAAACTACATTCTGAATTACAGCGACGGATTTATCCTAAGCTTGAGGCCATTAGGAAGCTACCTAATCCCATTTTGGGCCTACAAAACAAGCTAGAATCCTTGCTTGGACCCACGGAAACTGAGCAGATAATAAACAAATATGCGCAGTTAGATATGCTAAATCTTGGCCCCATAGAAATACTGAGGGAATTACGGAAACGTTGGTATAAAACCAACATTTCTGACCATGAAGCTAAGGTTGTTTTTATTAACAATCTTCCCCAAACATTAAAACTCTTTGCCAGACAGCTCCCAACACTCTCTCTATAGATGACTTATCTGAGAGATGTGAGTTAGAATATAGGGTTTTGGAACCCAAAGTGAATCCATCATCCTTTTCTTCACCCCCACAAGATGATAGACTCTCCTCTTTAGAGAGAACAGTGGCGAACATGGCCAAAGTTCTAGAAGGATTAGCCATTACCAAATCCGAGCTAAATCAAGTGAATGCTCGACCAAAATTCGTTTCCAAGTCAAATTATAATGGTAGGCGGCGATCGAGATCTCCGCAATCCTTCAATAAGTATGCCCCAAAGAACTGGTGTTATAACCACAAGAAGTTTTTTATGCTTGCCAAGTTTGTCTTGGTCGTTCCGAAGAATTTCCGAATGAGTGTCAATTTCCAGAGCTGACGGAAAGGACAACAGACCGCTGGCACAAGTGTGCATCAGTATCGGGAAACGTCTGGCGCAGGAAGTAGAAGATCGTACTTTCTGCACATCAACGGCATCAACGGCGCTATAGGGAAGAAGCCAACTACAATCCGACATCTCTGTCGACTCTTTTCGTCCACGCCGAATTTTTCACATAGAGAACCAAATGGACAACGCCGGTCGCAATCACCAGCCTACTTGTTTGCATGACCCGGCCAAACAGTCCAACGAACTTCTGCACCTTCTTGATTTCAAAACTGGCGAAGAGTTCATCGTAGACACAGGTGCGGCAGTCTCAGTTCTCAAAGTTGATTCAATGGCCGAGATGTCGCTAGGCGTTCTTCTTGCAACAGCTACAGGCGAGCCCATACCAACTTATGGCTGCCAATACCGCACACTCAACATAGGTCTACGGCGTGAATTTTCCCACAACTTCATCATTGCCAAGGTCTCACATAATATAATAGGCCTTGATTTCCTTCTAAAATTTCGGCTCATTGTTGATCTTGCCAATCAAAAGATCATCGACCCCTTCACAGGACTTGAGCAAAACTTTTGGACACTTGCCTCCGAGCGTTTGGAGTTACAGGTCATTCAGCCAACCCCAGTGCATCGTTCAGCAGAGATATCAGCAGCTCTTCGAAAATACAAATCGCTTTTCGATCTTAACAAGTCAGGGCTACGAGTCTCCAACACGATGCATCATATCGTCACAGAAGGACAACCTATTGCACTCAAGAAGCTACCACTGGCTCCTGCTAAGCTGAAAGCTGCCCAAGAAGAATTCTCAAGGCTTTTGGAATAGGGAATCATCAGACCATCGAAAGTTCATAGGCGTCACCACTGCATTTAGTCTCTAAATCAAACGGATCATACAGAGCCTGTGGAGACTACCGTAAGCTAAATTCAGTGACAAAATCTGATGCATATCCTATTCCAAATATCAACACTTTACTTGAAAAACTCAAATGCAGCAATTTCTTCTCAGTGATTGAACTCAGACAAGCGTACCATCACATACCAGTAGCACCAGAGGATATCGAGAAAACTGCAGTCATCACTCCATTTGGCCTTTTTGAATATCTTTACATGCCTTTTGGACTTAAGTGTACTACTCAGACATTTCAAAGATTCATAGACAACATACTTCGCGACGACTCTGCTTAATGTATGTCATATTTCGATAACATTATGGTATTCAGTTCAGATCTAGAATCTCATGCGAAACATCTACGAAATGTCCTCTCACGCTTATCCAACCACGGACTCAAGATCAACTGTGACAAGACGCAGATTGTAACTTCATCCGTCGACTTCTTAGGGCATCGTATCATGGCCCAAGGTATTCAACCGTTGCCGTCAAAGTCGAATTCAATCAAGAATATAAAGTCACCAAGGACTGTGAGCGATTTGCAGAAAATCCTGGGAGTACTAAACTATTATCGCAAGTTCCTTCCGGGCCTTTCAAAACAACAATTTATCCTTTGTGCAGGCACCTGCGGAACCGAAAAGGACTTAGCAAGAATTCCATCATTGCTTGGTCATCCGAAGACGAGGAATTACTTCGACTTGCCATTAACTCGTTAGCAAATGCCACAATGCTAACGCATCCAGATTTCGAAAGCCATTTCTACTCACGAAAGATGCTTCTGAATTCGCTATTGGAGCCACTTTGGAACAAGAGATCGACGGAGTTCGGAAACCTATCAGTTTCTACTTGCGTACTCTCCAACCAGTAGAAACGAGGTACGACACTTTCGGCCGAGAACTTCTCGCCATCCACGACGCAGTGCGCCATTTATCAGCATCATTGGCAGTAGCAGATTTGTTGTTTTCACAGATCATGCACCACTAGTTAGCGCACTTCAAAACGCAACTTCATCTATCGCCAAGTACCCTGCCAGAGTGGAAAGACAGCTTTCTCGTCTAAGCGAATGGCAATTTGACGTCTTTCACGTCAAGGGCAAACATAACTTCATTGTAGATGCCCTGTCTAGGCCAGACGTCTCTCTACAACCACCTTCGCCCTCACCATTTACTGTCAACTCCGTGGCACTCAGTGAACCTGCACTAACGCCAACTCTCCTGCGAACTGAACAACGCGATGACATTCACATTCAAAAATCAATAGCCCGTCACCCAACCAAGTTCATATGCCGTCTTTGGGAAGGCTTACTAATTGTTTACTTCACGGGTACGCATCCCAACAAGCCAGTTCTGCCGACCAGCCTTCAGAGAAAAGTTTTCGATTCAATTCACTCAATTTCTCACCCAGGAAGCCAAGCGACTGTCTGACTTCTTACAGATCGTTTCTGAGGTCACAGACTTAGGCAGAATGTTAAACGATGGGTCTCAGAGTGTGCAATTTGTCAGAAAAACAAGATCACACGACACACTCGTTCTAAGTTACAACATTTTCGATCTACTTCTCGCCTAGCCATCGTCCACATCGACATAGTTCATCTGACAAAGGTTCAAGGTTTCAATTACCTTCTAACTATGATCGATAGATTTACACGGTGGCCTGCGGCATTACCTCTTGCCACCATATCTGCAGACGAAGTAACTAACGGTTTTATCTCTGCATGGATATCCAATTATGGTGTTCCCAATTAGGTCATCACGAACAGAGGCACTTGCTTCTCATTGGATCGTTTCAAACCCACCTTGCGGTACATGGGATGCATCTTACGCCAGACGACTGCCTACTATCCCCAAGCTAATGGTATGGTAGAGAGAATGCACAGGGAACTCAAAGCTGCTTTAGCATTCTCGTCCATTAATGACAACTGGGTCGATGCATTACCTTTAGTTCTGCTTGCCATGCGTTCCCGTACTCGTGAATAAATTAAAACGTCTGCGACACAACTCTTGTATGACATGGATCTACGCCTGCCTAGTCAGCTCCCACGTCTACTACCGGCACAAGATGACCCACAAGACGAAGCTACCCGCCTTCGACTTCATTTTGGTAACATGTCCGAACAGCAGCCGAGACACACGCCTCGTCCAGTCTTCTTTCACCCACAGCTCCACAGCTGCAAGAGAGTACTCGTTCGCAACAATAATGCTGTTGCACCACTACAACCAAATTATCGCGGTCCTTACCCGATTTTGCTCAAACAACCAAAATACTTCATCATTATACAAGGCGCTACACCGACATCAGTAAGCATAGACAGGTTGAAACCGTTTATCGAACCACCTGATCCTGAGTGCGTTCGACCTTCTACACATGTCTCAGGCTCCGTCTGCCCACAATCTCAATAACCTGCTTTGTATAACGCGTAATTAATTTTTTTTAAACATTAACATTAACTATAAAATTTTTTAACCTTTCGTTATTTTTAGTATTTGTCTCACGTGGCATAACCAGCTGTTCTTAGCTAACAATTGTGTAGCATTTTTGAACAGTTCTTTGGTATAATGCCATCTCTGAGGCAATGTTCGTGTACATATTTTTATGCAGTTACCTTTGATTTTAATGTATATATTTTTATATTATAATGTATTTCTCACACATGACACTACACTGCCTATTTTGGTATGACCAGCTACTTAGAGCTAACGCTTTCGTGTAGCAACACTAAGTGGTGATCAGCTTCATATCATGGTACAGGCCACTTTCAATGCATATCTCAACTTTATCAATTGCACAAGACCACTCTACAAATGTCATGACCACAACGTCGAGCACTCTAGCTCCTTTGGTCGTATACAAACACATTGACAACGATTTAACCTGCTTAGGTTTTAACTTAAACCAGGCAAATTCAGAGGCGATTTACCTCGAAATCTTCACGCTGCGGCTCCCAAAACTTACAATGCTCTATTTTGCCTCACGTGGTATGACCGACCACTAGAGCTAACAATTTGTGTAGCAATTCCAAGTGGTTATCTGGCATCATATCATTGTTGAAGCAACCAACAAGCATATTTAATCGCAGCATTTATGGTTCATCATATTTTTGCTTAACTTGGTTCGAACTCTGTCATGCATTTCTTATCTAGCCTCGCAGAGAGGATTTTTTTCCATTTTTTTCAGAGAGGAAAGTGTTGTAACGACACAAATTAATGGTCGACATATTGCGTAAATTAAATTCAATTTTATTAACGTTGCACCAATGAGAAAAAAACGAAACTTGCCGTTTAACCAATAGTGTGCAAGTAGGCATGGCATGCTATTTAAGCACGGCAATTTACCATGAAAGTCAGTTGTTGCAATTGCATGCTGCCTTCCGTCACGCGTGTGCGTTCTGTCGGCTGTCAATACCTTCGCTGGTGATTTGATAGTTTCACCAATAACTAACTACATTCGTGAATCAACTTGTTGCGGTATACCCAGAGAGACGAGCCAATTAATTGCAGAACCATCACGACGTTGTCCACATCGTGATTACAGCTCAACCACGGGAGCGACAACTCAACCAGAGTCCACCCAAGGCTCTAGGACATCTTCACACTCTGAAGACTTCAAGAGAACGCATTACCAGGCCCTCTTAAGGGCCCCCGTATCAGTAACTAATCTCTATTCAGAGCACCTTAACCGAGTTTGTAACGTCGTACGGCATTTAATTGAAGCCGGGGCGTTTACAATACTGATAAGTATTTAAACAAAGAATGTTCTAGAAATTAAAAGAATAAATTCTTTTTAAATAATATTTGTTTCAATCAGCCACGGTGGTTTAAATATATCTATAACTGTCACTTTAATTATGTCGTAGAAATTATCTTCCTCTACAATTGGTACCACATAATGAAATTTATATTTAATTTTGGCAGTATTTCGGCGAATTAATCTGAGCCGTTACAAAGATTTAATATTTCTCCAATGTTGTAAACATTCCGGCTACACGTAAAAGGCGTGCGACGTTACAAAAAAGTTCAGAGCCGTATATAAAGAAAAACAGTTACGGCTAGTGGCTCTTATTAGGGCCGGGATTGCGTTCTCCGGCAAATGCGGAGAAAGTTTGTTGTGTTATAATATCTAGAATTACTCCTAGACACTCGAGACTGGCTCTCTTTGACTGGCTGGAGTTCCTCGTTGTGGAATTGAAACCAGAGTGGTGAGTTGCTACGTGAGGACTCAGAATTGACTTGCTGCAGATCTGGGAAACACCGTGGTGGCTGGCACACGAGAAGTCAGATTGATAGATAATCTATCCGTATGACTAGTTGTACAGTAACAAAAAGATTGGCGGGACTGAAATACAATTGACTACGTGACAGAGAGTGACAGAGGCAAATCCAGAAATCAGCGTAGTTAAACAGTCAAATATAACGTGAGAATGCAATCACCCGTGGTGCACAGCAGGAGATATCAAACGTGCTAATGACAAGCATGGTAAATGCACCGTGCTTATATAGTTTTGCAAGTGTAAGTTTGCTCGCCATTTGTTAACAATAAATTTTGCATTTTTAAATTGCTACCGCGTAAATGAAATTTAAATTTCAAGTAGGCAATATGTCGGCAAATTGTTCAGAACTGTAAGAATGTGCTGTAAACACCCCGGCTGCGAGTAACTGTCGTGCGACGTTACAAAAGTGTTTAAGAGCCGTGGAATCTGAGATACAGTTTCTGCTGATAGCCCTTATTAGGGCACGAAATTGCCGAAATAGTTAGCCAGTTTTGCGATTTAATGATTAAATTGACAGTTTGGCACAGTTTTTACGTAGGAGAAAAATTTTGAACGACTTAAAAGTTTCCCTGAAAACTCTAACGGCTCAAGAACAATTCGCCGACATATTACGTAAATGAAATTCAAATTTAATTTACGCGGCACCAATTAAAACAGGCGAAATTTTTCATTAACCAATGGCGTGTGAGCTTGCGATTTCATGCTATATAAGCACGGTGAATGCCAATCAGTGTTCACGTTTGCCTTCTCCTGTGCACTACGTGTGCGTGCTGTCTCTTGTCATACTGACTTTTGACCTGCGCTGACTTCTGGCCTTGCTTCACACGCAGAGTCAATTTTATTCACGTCAACCTTGTCGCTGCACAAATAGTGAAGCGGAGTAACATCTGCTTAATGGAACTTAAAGTGTGCCAGTTATCACGGTGTTCTTGCTGATCTTCAACGAGACAATACTCTACCTTCACACAGTCTTGTGCCGCAGATATCAACGCCATAACAGAAGGAACACCAGCCAGTCAGCCAGAGCCGATCTGAAGTGTCTAGGTATAATTCTAGACACTGCTACACTAACTAACCTTCTCGGCATTTGCCGGAGAATGCAATTACGGCCCTAATAAAGGCCTCCAACAATACTTATTCTCAGAAATCTTGGCACCGAGCGGACTTTGTGACGTAGTACGGCATTTACTTGAAGCCGAGGTGTTTTACAAAACAATTCGCTTCCCAACAAAAAAATACCTATAAGACATTGACTTAAGAAAGATTGGCAGCCACCTTGAAAAAATGAGGTGCTTCTGTTTGCTAAGGTCGATTTACTGTATTCCCACGATAATAAATGAAAAAGAAACACAGTTTATTGTATATATGCCAAACGTTTTGTCATATAAAACAAGTCTAGAAACAGTAATTTACTCAGCCCCGACTGCAAGTAAATGCCGTGCGACGTTACAAAAGAGGTTAAGAGCCGTTGAAGCTGAGATACAGTTAATTTCGGTGGCCATTATTAGAGCTGGAAATTGCGTTCTCCGCTAAATGCCGAGAAATTTATGTAGAGTAGCAGTGATTGATTCGTATGCCTAGATTTGCAGCAATAAGATTGGCGCGACTAATATCCCGGTGGCTAGGTGAAACAGCGTAAATGATGCTAGTCCAGAAGTAAACGCAGGTAAGCAGTCAATATGACGCAAGACAGCAAGCACACGTAATTCAGAGCAGAAATCAAACGTGCTAGTGACAAGCATGGTAAATGAACCGTGCTTATAGAGATTTGAAAACGAAAACTCGCACGCCATTAATTAATGGCAAATTTCGCTTGATATAATTGGTGCCGCAAAAATGAAATTTGAATTTCATTTAGGCAATATGTCGGCGAATTTTTCTCACCGTTACAGCGTATATGGAAAACAAAAGAGATGTGAAACGGCTCTTAACTTCTTTTGTAACGACCCACGAATTTACTTGCAGCCGGGGCGTTTACAAATCGGTGCCCGCGCCAAGATATTTCAAACAATGCTGTTTGAAGATTTGTTTTATATCAGAATAAATTAAAATTGAATAGAATAACTTTATTTGAATTCAGACTACACATGTTCCATCAAATAGATAATAATATTCGAAAATGTACAACATAAACAGATATAGCAAATCTTTTGGCATAAATACAATAAATTGTGTTTCGTTTTTAATTATTATCGTGGGAATAAAATAGATCAACGTTAGTACGCAGATTCACCTAATCTTTTCACCCTGATAATGAATCTTCCGGTAGTCAAGGTCTTCTAGGTATTTTTTCTTGAGAAGCGAATTGTTTTGAGGGAAAGTTTTCTCTCATTTAAAATTTATCTCCAACGTACAAATTGTGCCAAACTGTAGAAAACTGTGGATGCCGATTTTTGATTTTCTAAAAGCACATTTAGTCTGTTAAATTAAACAAAACTTCACACAGATTTGGATTCATATATCGGGGAGCAGATCTCGTCAGTTTTCTGCGTACGTGGAAGCTCATCTCGTCAGTCTCAAATGTGGCAGCAGATTTCAATAAGCGCTTGGTTATTAGTTTTAAACTTTGTAGAACACCTATTCTTTAAATTTTCACGTCGTTTTATTGAGTTTATTTTTCTTATTTTTATGCTTTTAAAATCCCGTAAGGTTATTATAATGTCAGGTCCAATTTTAGATATTGATTTTCCTGTATGGGATGAAGATTGTTAATTATTCTATATGCGAGTAGACTCTGCTTTCTTCCCGTGTTTAGATTATTACAGTCATCAAAACCTATCAAAGGTTTTCCCAAAATTACCTTCAGAATTGCAGCGTTGGGTTTATCCAAAGCTTGAGAGTATTAAGAAACTAACCAATCCTATTTTGTGCCTCCAAAATGAAGTGTAATTCATGCTGGGCCCACCGAAACTGAGCAATTAATCAATAAATATGCGAAGTTATACATGCCAAATCTTGACCACATCGAGATTTTAAAGGAACTGCGGAACGTTGGTATAAAACCAATATTTGTGACCATAAAGCTAAGGTTGTTTTTATTAACAAGCTTCCCCAGTCATAAAAATTGTTCGCCAGACAGCTCCACAACTCCCTCTCAATAGATGACTTATCAGAGAGATGCGAATTACATTTTAGGGTTTTAGAACCTAAGTTAAATTCGTCATAGTTTTGTCCTTCCGTGTGGGATGATAGGACCACCTCCTTAGAGGACATTAGCGAATATTGCTAAATTTCTAGAAAGATTAGTCATGGGGATATCTGAGCTGAATCAGGTGAGCGCACGACTCTTTTTTCTACCCAAAATACTCTAGTAGGCGACTATCTAGATCAACGCAACTGGTGCTATAATCACCAGAAGTTTTTTATTCATGTCAAGTCTGTCTCCGCCGTTCGGAAGAATTCCAGAATGACCGTCATTTCTATGCCCCAACTGGTGCTATAATCACTAGAAGATTGTTATTCATGTCAAGTCTGTCTCCGCCGTTCGGAAGAATTACCGAATGACTGCCATTTTCTAAAGTTGACGATCCAGTTCTCAGAAAACAGGCGCATTGGATTATCAGGATCGGGAAACGTATGGTACAGAAATTAGTAGACCGTATTTTTTGCACATCAACCGCATCAACAGCGCCAATAAAAACCAATCACTTACAATCAGACATTCCCATTTACTTGAAGGAGTTGCCGAATATGTCACATGGACAGCCAAACTGACCATGTCTTTCGCAATGACCAGCCTACTTGTTTGTATGACCCGGCCAAACAGCCCAATGAACATCTGCATCTTCTCAATTTGCTACTTCATCCGTGGACTTTATAGACCATCGTATCACGCCTATAGATATCCAAATTTTGCCGTCGAAGTCAAATTCAATCAAGAATATCAAGTCACCAAACACTGTTAGTGAGCTGCAGAAAATTTTCGGATTCCTAAACTACTATCGCATGTTCCTTTCCGGCCTTCAAAGACAAATTTATCCGTTGTGTAGGCACCTGAGGAATCGAAAAAAACTTAGCAAGTACTACATCATTTCTTAGGCATCTGAAGACGAAGAATTACTTCGACTCACAATCAATTCTTTATCAAATGCAACAATGCTAACACATTCAGATTTTCAACGACCCTATCTATTCACGACAGATGCTTCTGATTTCGCTATTGGAACCACGTTGGAACAAAAGATCGACTCGCATACTCTCCAACCAGTAGAAAAAAGATACGAAAATTAAACGAACATTGATTGCGCGGGTGGTGATAACAATTATTATAATGAAGGTTGCGGTCTTGATATAAACACCTGACCCATTAATTATTTACATATGTCAGTATAAACTAAGAATTGTAAAGTGTAGAAAAGGCAATTCATCCAGTAGACCGGATTCGTCCTTATTGGGAACTCATAATGTACTGGCCAGAATATGCCGAGTCCTTTCCGCGGCATAATCTGGCTAGTACATGATGAGTTCCCATTAAGGATGAAACCGGTCTAGTGGATGAATTCCCTTTTTTAAACTATACAATTCTTAGTTAATACTGACATATATAAGTAATTAATGGGTCAGGTGTTTATATCAAGACCGCAATCTTGATTATAATAATAAGATACGGAAATTATGGTCGAGAGCTTCTCGCCATCCACGACGGAGTGCGCCAATTTATCAGCATCATTGGCAGCAACACATTTGTTGTTTTTACAGGTCATGCACCATTAGTAAGCGCTCTTCAAAGTGTGACTTCAACTATCACCATGTACACTGCCAGAGTGGAAAGACAGCTGTCACGTCTGAGCAAATGGAAATTCGACATCTTTCGTGTCAAGTGCGAAGAAAACATCATTGCAGACTCAGATTGCAGGCGAGACGTTTCGATACAACCACCTTTACCGTCGCCATTCAGAATCAACTCCGTGACCCTCAGGGAGCCTACACTACCGCCAACCCTCCTGCGAGCAGAACAAAGCGGTAACACTCGCCCTCAATGATCAATAATACTTCACGCTACCAAGTTCGTATTACGCCTCTGGGAAGGATTACCCATTGATTATTTAACGAATACGCAGCCCAACAAGTCAGTTCTGCCGATCAGCATTTAGAGAAAAGTTTTCGACCCAATTCGCTCAATTTCTCACCAAGAAAGCAAGACGACTCTCAGATTTCTTACAGACAATTTCTTGGTTCAGAGGCTCAAGCAGAACGCTAAACGGTGATTCTCCAAATGTGCTATATGCCAGAAAACCAAGGTCACATGGCATAATCATTCTAAGTTACAACATTTCTAATATGCTTCACGCCTAGCCATCGTCCACATCGATATAGTTTATCTGACAAAGGTTCTATCAAACGCAATACCGGCTCTAATAAGGGCTCCCAGCAATACTAATCTCAGCCATCTTGGCACCTAACTGACTTTGTGTCGTCGTATGGCATTTAATTGAAGCCGGGGCGTTTTACAGAAGGTATGAATTTACGAACACAGAGCAAAAGACTTAGAGCCCTGAAAAAGTTAGCTCAAGAAGGTGTCAGATAATGATAAGGATTTTCGATTGTTCTAATTTTAGCGATAATCCTAGTGATCTTGCGAATGTTAATCTGGTACCCATGAACTCTTATTAGCTAGCAACATAAGAGCCACTACAAAAGTTGCGAACCTCTCCAGGTGTCGAAAATATAACTTTCGTCAGACAGCCCGATATTATGCCGTTTCGCGTTCTTTATAATTTTAATACATATTCTGAGTTTTGGCCACACACGCGGCATGTCTTTCACACATTCTAAAGCCGTCTATTCTGTATACATCCTACATAATTAATTTTTCATACAAGTCGCACGTGATTGGTCTATAACCAGTTTAAATTATGTGCTATACTGTTGAAATGTTGTCATTCATTGATAGTTGCACATTGCGTTTAAATCGAATTACAACATTTGGTAGCTTAGTTTTCGATGGGATACGCACAGTACTATCACTTAACTTATCGCTTTATATAGGCCCGGCTTAAAAAAGTCAACCAATCAGATTAAAGTAAAATATTTCGCCAATTACCACAAAGTATATAAGAAATTTCTTGAAATACCGTAAACAGAATTGCGATAAGACTACAATATTTCATCATTTATTTCTTTATGCTTTCTGTGCCATTACTTTTATTATTGGAAAGCGTCTAGCCTTAATTTGTAATTGTTATTATGCACAAAAATGCGTAATGAAAAGCTATTGGCGTTTGTTGCACAGACTAGGAATTCTACTCCGGAATTGGTGGTCGAAGCAATAATAAAAGCCACCGAAAACCCTAGTATATATCTTTCTTACATATTATATAGATATTTTCGTTTTTGGAGAATTTTTGGATGAACCAAACGTGAAATCTTTAGAAACAAGCAAGCATAAAAATTACTATGACTTGCTTATGTTGTTTTGTTATGGAACATATCCAGATTACATTAAAAACCAAGAAAAATACCCATTATTATCGGCAGCTCAGTTACGGAAATTGAAGCAATTGACGATCATAAGTGAAACTTATAAATCTCGGCAGCTCTACTATACGTCCTTAAGTGAGATATTAGACATCACGTCACTGCGCGAATTAGAAGATCTCATTATTGATTTAATGTATTTGGAGGCAATTACTGGTAGACTTAATCAGCAAAAAGCATTCGTTGACGTTGATTCAGCCATAGGCAGAGATCTTATGGAATCCGAGGTAATAACGTTCATAAGTTTCATTTATAGATTCCTTCCCTTCATCAGTCACTAGATGCATGGTGTGAAAATGTTGATTCAGTTTTATTACATTTAGAGAAAGAAATAAAACTTGTCGAAACAAAAAGGCAAGAAAATGATAAGCAATGGAAGCATACCGAATGTTTACAAATCTCATTAAGAAACCAGCTTCTTAAATGTCAGGTAATAAAAAATATCTTTTTACATGTTTGGCATATATGGAGCTTTGGTATGTTGTATAATAAGACCAAGATGCCAAATGAAAGATAATTGATAAAACTGGTGTTTATAATAATAATATATTTATTTTGAAAAAAAGGCCAACACCCAATAATTGAAATGGTGAGGTACAAATCAAAAGTAGGATATGCAAAGTTGAATTTTATTGTGACTAGCAAAGTATTTAACCTAGTGAAAAGAAGGAGTTGAGAAAGAGACGCTCTTTCATCAACTTTGGGATAGTTCGTTCTGATGGAAAAGAGATTCCATTGGATTAGGAAGGATCGACTAGAGTACAAATCGTGAAGAGTCCGAGTATCAATGTGGGATTTGCTGGTGTCGGACAGACGAATTTGAGTCTGAGTTAGAAGGCGAGGGAGGACCAGCTGCAGAAGTCGACCGACGGAGTTCTTCGCCGTGGATTTGAAATTTCTGTAGGGTAGTATTGACTAGGATAAAATCGACTAGGTTGAAGCTTGTGGAAAGTCAGACTGTCAGTGTTGCGTGCAGGGTTCAGTGGCTTCTCGTTGAGCGAGGTTACGACTGATGGAAGGCGAGGAGGAACCAGCGTCCGATAGTTCCGTAGACTTTTCGAGATTCTGATAGTTTGCTGAAACAAAAATAAGAGATTTCGAAGAGAAAATTGTGGCAAAGTAATCAATATTTGGATGCGGTAGAATTAAATTAAGAATAGAAATGTTATCGGGGAGTCCATATTTGAAATTTAGAAGCAGAGGCGAATAGATGCAATTGGAGGCTAGCCAGATGAGACTTCATGCTCCGAGACTAGACAATAGCCTAGGAATAAAAAGAAGTGTTATGAATTAAGTAGGAACCGGTTTCACTTCCAATAAGACGTCTTGCATAGGAACTTGTTAAAGAAGGGATTTTGAGCCGCATTTTAAAATTCGAGCTGGGATAGGAGCTTTGTTTCCGCGGGAAGAGCATTGAATATACTTGTGGCTTTTCAAAAGAGATAGATTTTGTTAAATATATTTGGAGTGTGATTGGATTTGATTGAAGAGTTGATATGGCGTGTAGCGTAGTGGTGACTTGGGTGAGCAAAGTTTGACATTAATAGGCTAGTTATGATCTTATGAACGAAAGAAATAACTAGTAAGTGATAGGAAGAAGGTCAGCCAGAAGTAGGCGTTCCCTATAATTCTGGCTGTGAGGCAAGACTCGCTTTAGAAATCTGGAAGAAATATGTTCGATGGCGTAAGAGGTGACTATAGTGAGAGGGCAATAAAATTCGCTAGCAAATGGTATGAGGTGTAGGACGTATATATTGAACAGTGGGAGTTGGAGAGTGGGGCTTCTTAGTCTTGAAGCAGATTAAACGGGACCACTTTAAGAGTTTGTAAGTTGTATGTTGAAGAAGTGGGTAGAAGACCAGCAATTTAGAAAAATAGATACCAAGGTGCTTGGCCGAGACTATTATTTCAATATCAAGGGGAAAATTTGCCTATGGGAGAGAGCAAAATAGTTCAAAGTTAAATTTCATCAAACGACTCTTATCAGGGTTTAGTTTAACACCGATTCTGCTAAGCTGCAAGTGTAGCGAGGATAAAAGCCGAGTGATAAGAGGTAAGAAATGATTGAATGCTGTAGGGTTACTGAATACTTTTATCATGTCATCTGCATATTTGATCAGCTTGAATAGGTTTTCCTCAACCTGCACTTGTGCGAGTGTTTGGTTAAAAAGTATAGGACCAAGAAAAGAACCCTGGGGTACTCCAGATCGGATAAGGGCTGACCTCGAATGACTATTTCCGACTTTTACAGTTGTGTAACGGTGTCGGAGATAGTAACTGATAAGATTGAGGACGTTGCCTTAAATACCACTGCTTAATAAGGCGGATTCAATTGCCGAAAACGACAATTAGTCAAAGGCCTTGGAAACAACTAGGAAAAGTAGAGAGTGCATTCATGACCTTTAGAAATAGAGGAGTAGCCGTGATTAAGGACACTAACTAAGTTGGTGAAAAAGCAGCGACCATTCAGGAATCCATGCTGATCGTCAAGGAGGCAAAAGCTATCTCGAGATTTGATGAAAGGATAGATTAAGCTATATAAGACCCCGTCAAAGATTTTATTGATTAAAGGGACGATAGTTATAGGGCAGAGATCTTTGAATGAGAAAATTGGGATTGAGGATAGAAGATGAATTAGGAAGGATACCTATCAGTGCTCGAGATTAGGGAAGATCTCCAGAGATTGAACATTAGTCACGTCTTTGTCGGAGAGGACACAATCAAGTTGGTTGTTCCCTCCGGTAGGGAAGTGCAAATATTTATTTAGGTTTTCCACAAAAAAACAGACCAACGGGTGATTTCCTGAAGTTAGATTATGCCAGTTAGCCAGAGTAAGTTTAAGGTCGCCCACAACTATGTATTGATCGGAGTGTTGAGAGAAAAAGTGGACATAAGTTGAGCCCCACAAGTGTCGTCGATTATTGAGAGATTGGGGGTCTGTAGACAACGCAAACAGATAAGCTTTGGTCTAGAATCAGTAGCTGAAACGAAAAAATTCTAATCCTAGTGAGTTCGATGCAGAAAAACGTTTGGGCATGAGAGAGGATCGGACATAGGCAGCCAGACCACCCCATCGACCAATCGTTCTGTCACTTCGAAGGAAAGTGTAACCATTGATGAGGAAAAGATCATCGCAGTGTACGGAAGAGGACAGCCAAGTTTCAAAAAGAAAGCACATGTCTAGCTCGTTAGAGGATAAAAATGCTCGCAGTTGTTTGATTTTTGGCGTAAGCGATCTACAATTGATAAGAATTGCTGAAAGGGATCCGTGAGAAAGAGGGTTAGACCGGGGAGGAGAAGCGGGCGGGAGCTTTCCGCTGGCGGCCGGAGCGAGACCTCGGGCTGATAAGGGTGACTGACCGCTTGCTGACGAGAATGGAGTGGTCAGCATCGATCTGGATTTCCTTAGTCCCACTTTTATCAGGCGAGTGAGGTAATTGGAGGATTTGAAAGCAGGACGGAGGCGAGTTATCTGGGCTCGAGTGGTTGCTCGGGAGCAGCGTTGCGGAGGTGGGAGGGGAAAAGATCTGATCAGGGGCAGAGTCACAATTGTCCTGGGTGGTGTCGGTGTGGTTGAAGGAGAAAATTGTGGGGATGAATCGATGGCCCGCGGGGCCGTGAGGGTCTTACGTTTTGTCGGTTTCAGGACCTCTGCACCGGTCGTGATAATGACTTGACGTGAGGATTTGGGACTGGCACTGGAGATTGGAGGAGGGGTCCGTTATTGGGGGTCTTTATGCGGCGTGGTCGGCCACGACGACGCGGTAAAGCTTGGGTTTGTTGGGTGGGAATTGTCTTGCTGTATGAGCTAGTGGTGAAGGAGAGCCCTTCAAATCGAGAGGTGTTCAGCATGATGGATCCAGAGGAAGGAGCGTCACCGAGGATGCCTCCGTAAAATGATCGGTGTTTCTTTGGGTTGCTCCAGCCAGGATAGTCATGTCTAATTTCAGTAGAGGGTGCGGTGTCTGGCGGAGAGGTCCGAGCTTGCTCTGCTGTCCTTTGTAGTAAAGTGTAATCACGCTTTAATTTGACTTTGCCTGTCGATATTAAGGGTGATCGAGATTTCAGTTGACTAAGTTCGTCGTTGGACAGTCTTTTGTTGGAAGAAACCACAAAAGCACGACATTTACCGGAAGAGACCTCTTTGAGATGGTTGAAGTTGTCTCCCAATTGACTGATTAGATCCGAGGCCAGATCATCCTTTGAGAGTGGGGAATGCGGAGACCAGAGGAAAAGGTTGCGTTTGCTGTGATTTCGCAAAGCAACCTCCCTCGCAACACCATTCAAAAATTCATCAGCCTGACGCAACAGATGTGGCTGCAAGGTGGAGATAGAGAGGTTACCAGATAAAGCTCCGAGCAATCCCTTGACATCTGCCATTTGTTGCTGGAGGTCAGCGAGATTGGAAAGTAGCTTCTGGGTTAAGAAAGGGGTGGTGGAGGCTGGCGACAAAATCTGGTTCATGATGGAGGAATGTGATAGAGAAACAGATATAGTATAGAATACGGCGAGAGAAATAAATGAATAGAGAGAGAGCTCCGATGAGATAAAAGTAAGTCCTTAAAATATGTAAGTAAATTCCAAGTGTTTCCCAGAGGTGAGATCAGACGAGAAATCTAGAAAATCTAAAAATAAAAACAAAATGAAACTCGATCTCAGTCTAAAATTAAAGAATTATAGAAATCCACGAGCACGACTACTCCGGTTGTTGCGCTTTGCCAGCAATTAATGTTATGCGTAATTTCATTGGATTGTAGGCTTTTTTATGCAGGTGCTTTTAATGAAATTCTATGCAATATCAATAAAACTTACTTGTGTTACAGTTTATAGTGATTAATTTTGATTTTGCAACGAAGGCTGTCTTACTCGTTGTTTGAGAATATCATTATACACATTAAAAGTGGGATTATGTATGATAGAGTGAATCATTGACGGACTATTTTTTATCGATAATGATAGCTGTGTGACAGGTATAATTTGTGAAAGAAAAATGTTTTCAGCAGCATTATAGCAGTGCCTCGTAAAGGAAAGTAATATTCTAAATGGCTATGATGTAATCGACTAAAATGGAAGCTTGAGAAATTTCTGGATACCAATTCCCTATGCAGGATTTAAAAGCCAGCTGTGTGTATCTAGTAGGCCTTATTTTATGAACGCTCTTCAGTGAGGCAAGCACCATTGGCTCGAGTAAAATGTGAAGAAGGCGAAGATCATGGTAGTGATGGCAACATCTCTACATTGTTTCATTTTGAGGTTTCGATAGAATAGTTGAAATAGAAGGGAAATATTTAGTCAAGCAATTACAGTACAACATTCTACAATTTGAAGCAATAATCGTGAGAATGAACGTCGGTGATGTTAAAAATCTTTGACTTGGTGCCTGAGTTGTAGACTACGAAAACTCTTGAAAAGCTTGTGAAGAGACTAGAGATATATGAATAGTAAAGTGTATTACGGGTGCGAAAGGAGCAAGTTGCATTTACAGTCAATGTTCTTGCTTAAGAATTTGTCAAGTAAGTGCAGGTTAAACTCCTTCAGGTAGTGCGTAGAAAACAATTTTAACCTTGGAAAAGTGGTTGACTTTATTAATGACGTTGTGGATATGGTTGGAGTGAATTGAAGATTTTCTACTGCCTGTGCTATGGGATAGACTAGGTTGAGCGAAATTCGGCTGCGAAAGGCAGGTTAATGCCTTGTGAACGAAATAGAACTCCTACGTGTCTACTCAGCCATAGAGGTAGGAGATTTGCAAGTTAGTGGCGATCTCTTTAATTATGACCATGGTGGAAGAAACGCTTCAGAAATCATTGAGAAACTATTGTGTAACAATTTGTGGTATTGGAGGAAGTAATGGGAGCGAGCAATAAAGGTCTAGATTAGATTATGAGGAGTAGGACGTAGGCTATGATTGAAATGGGTCTCAGTAGGATTTTGGGATTCGGAGCATATCGAATGGACCACTTGAAAAGTTTTGACGTGACTTGGTTGAGGTATAGTGAGAAGTTTAGTGATTTGAAAAATATGTATGGGTTCTTAACCAAGATCACCATCTCAACCAGTAAAGTATTGATTGAGTTGGAACAAAACTTCATTATGCGATTCTTATCTGGATAGAATTTAAGATCGATTACGCTAAGGTAAGATTGCAGAAAAGATAGTTACTGTGTGAATGGAGATCCGAAAGATCTGGAATATTAGTAACCAGAACCTGATACTTATTTTTTTAAATGAACCTTAATATTTTATATTTGGCATAAAATTAGTGGTAAAGTAAAAATTTAAAATAGAAAAGGAGTTTGTTAAAAACTATTGGAATGTCTCGATTAATGGTAATGCTTATAGTAAAAAATTCATAGAAATCCATTAGGTATTTATATTTTAGTTTACAGAATCAGTGGAGATTCCACCACAAAAGTACTTAAGTGAATATTTATGCATTCACCGATCTGCTTTTATTTATCTGTTCAGAACGTATAGCTTGTAAGACACCCTGTATAGAATATCTTTGTATGGCACTTTCTGGTAGTAGTGTCTTTTTAGACTAGTAGGCTAATTCATTTAGTGTCTTACCTTCCAAGTTATTAGAGCATGCAAAGCGCGCACTAACCGGCGGTTTTTATATGCACTGCGAATGCGCTATGGAATCGGGACTGCGTTTGATTAATAATGGCATGCTATGCTGTCGCGTAACGGATTGAACATACGTTTCTGGTCACCGTTGTCACAAAAAATGGATTCATTAGCAAAACTCTAGCACATTAGTTATGTAGATAAACATCACTTGAAAAGATAATGTGATTTTGGAATTATTAAGCAGTGTTACACTAAATATAACTATGGCTAGATTTGATGTAGTTGCAATGTGCGCCAGCATTTAACAGAAAGTGCCACTAGTAACCATGAGATCCCCAAAAGAATTAAACTATTGTAATTGTTCTGTTATTACTGACGACAATAAATTAGCCCTTAAAACCTGATGTTAACTTGTTTCATAAATATGAATATTATTCAGTAATATCCGCACTGTAAAATATATCTGTATTTCCCATTTCTCATGACTATCACTTGTAGACATGTATTCAGAGGAAGAGTAGAAACTAATAATTTTACTTCGTTGAAAAGCTAACCGTTACTCTGTATGTAGAACATAGGCAGTATACATTCATCATAAACAAATGAACCGAAATCTGTTACAAATATTGAATATAATAGAAGAATCAGTCAGATTATATGGTCAAATTAAAGAAGGAAAAGCATGTAGCACTTCGTACTTAGTCCTGCATCATGTGTTTAGTAATCCAAATTACTCAAAAATGGTTTCGAATTTTAAATTCACAATAAACATAAGTATATTTAACTCCTACATTGTTAGAAATCACAAACTTGAATTTCATCAAGTTTCTCCACAAGACTTGTAGATTGCTGCTCACTTTATTGTGTCTTTGTTTTGGATGGTTGCTCGCTGTGTGATCAAATGACTGATATCACGAATAATTGTATAAGGTCGACAGAATTGCCTTATTCTTCAGGCAAACGGATGGATAAGTGATCTCTAGCCGATGCAGTTGGAGTTTTCAAAAAATTAAATGCATATATGCTTACGCGGCAATTAGGAGCAACAGAAGCATTTCTATTTCAAAACCTCAGATTTAGTGGTTACAGGAACGAATAAGTGGCCATCATTGCTATAAGACGATATCACGGCGGATATCCTGATACTGTCTGTACAAGTGTCTTTAATGGAGTTCTACAACCTAAGTTTAGCATTTGCTCTGTTCATTACGAGAGTGCTTATTCTAACAAACGTAATGCCGGAGGCAATTCTCGGAGCCTTAGAAAATATATTTTGATTTGATGATCCTCGTTTAACTTGAGCGCCAGACCATCTATCACATGGTAAACTGAATATGAATCCTTGGGCGAATTGTGCTTGTCATTAACTGGTCGAATGCCATGCCCTCTAAGAATGGTTGAGCTGGTGTTCTTTTATAGCTCACAGATAACTGTAACTGATTTGAAAATAGGAATTCAGTAGTAAATTTGTTGGCGCACACTTTTAACATTGTCATCTTACCTGTTGTTCTTTGCAGAGTGATTAAACGAAAACAAACTATTGCAGGTAAACCTGAAATTAAAGATCCAGGGTTTGATGGCTCATTTTGAGATTGTGAGGAAGAAATAATATCGTTGCGTATTCGTAAGAAAGCAAAATGAAACCTGCTAATTAAAAACTTAACCATACGTCGATTAACATGTATTGGGTAGCCAAGTTACGATGTGAGAATCTATAAAATGTGCCTACATGAACGGCACGTAGCAGAAAGAAGACTGGCGACAATAACGTATTTGTGCTGCAGCGAGAAACGTTAAAATACGCACGATAGGCAGCCATTAGCCTATGTTGATCGTGATTTTCTGTTTAAGCCTAAGGAAAGTTTGTCCAGTGGTTCTTAGATTGTGAGGTCTCGCGACATACGCAACCTGATACGAATGGTGAGCTTTACAAGCGTGGTATTCTCATTGATTATTTCCAGGAAATCAGAATTGTCTGAAGAATTTATTAATGAGTTTAATTCAGACCTTGTTCACGGAAAAATATGATTTATGTTCCGTCCTAATGCGAGAGCTATCCAGCTAGGTATGACTTTCCCTTCGTGCTACTCGGTGTTGCAGTGAAAACAATACTCGACTACAGTTAAATTAACCCGAGTTTTTCAGTGCCAATTTTGGAGTTTTTAACTTGTTTGCACCAAATTTCTACGATTCTGCTAATTTAAAAGTGATTTTGAAAATGTTATCATCCTAATTATTTTAAGACCGAACTAGGTCGACGTTGTGAAGGAAACCGATTTTTATGAAGATGGATCCTGGTTGGAACTAGTTGTGTCAACTCAATTGATCTCACCATTCTTGTCTCAACCTTAGTTTGGTGAGACTCCTTAGAGAAAATGCAGAAGTGAAACAACCTAGACCTATATAAGACAATTTAGACGAGGTCAACTTTATGCCAAGACGACTTCGGAAATACATCTTAATTGAGGTTTCCGCTGTATCACTTCATAAATTAGACAAAGCCTCGCACTTAACTTCGCCAACGCAAGACAATAATATTAGTAAAAGAGATGACTGCTAGCATTCTGCAACAAGATCGGCAATTTGCACACTTCGATGGAACATCGCTCAGTGTTTATGACCCAGAACTATATTTCGCACGTAAATCCAACCATTGTAGACGGACAGGCCATATACTACAAAATTTGATCTTGATTGGTTTCAACTGTGTGTGTCCATTCAAAATAAGTTCACCTTTGTTTTTGCGTTAACCTAGCGCTGGTTGATAGGATGAGGGGCAATCAAATTGAAGGCAGAAGAATAACAGGACTGAACCAGCTCACTTGGAGCCTTATTTTATATTCTAATAAGGAGCATATATTAGCGTATTTAAAAATGGACTAAGGTTGTTAGCGTTTCCTGTTCAAATTTTGTAACTTGTATGGGCTACGCTTACCAAACAAAAGTGATTGCATATCTGTAATCGTTAAATATCTTTGACTCTAAGTGACCAATTCTAATTAGCGTATAATTGAACTTAATGTGCATAATCATCGTACCCATGAACTTTAATTTAATTTTAAATGTTATAGTTTCTCCATAAATGACAAAAGTTACTCTAGGTTTAGCCATTTTCATATTCATTTCAAAAATATGTAAGACATTCGCAGGTGTGAATTTTAAACATATTATATATTGTGCAGTAGCACTTCCGCTCTATCTTATCAACTGATTAACTGGAGGAATGAGGCAAAGGAGATAGCTTTGTTTTCGTAGAAGAATACGGTCCACATAAATAGTACTCAACAAATACATTAGTCCTGAAAGTTCAAATCGAAGGAAAATATCCAAACACGATATGCAATGGAGTTTGAAAAGCCAATGTACGAGCAAATTTTTTATTTGCACAGTTCTGGAGAACATGTATTAATAGTAATAACTTCTCAATAGAGAAGCGTGCTCGAAAATATAGCCTTAATTAAAATTGGGAAGTATTTTTTGGCGTGTTGCACTCTTTACATGACAATATATATTTAATTATAAATGTACGTGAAGCACGTAACTTTTTTCTATCAACCCATGTTGATGTGTGCTCCGACATTCGTGACTTTAATATTTTACTGCTGCAATATAGGTAAACACCGACGTAGATCACAATCTTTATTTCATGCCTTTCGTTGATGTTTACTATTTATATTTTAGGCAAATGTACTCAAGTTTCTTATCTGCTGTACAAAAATTCACAGCTGTTATTATTATATCATTAGGTTTATGCTGATTGCTAATGCTAGGAGTATTACGTACACCATCGAATTCTGTCTCAAAACTGTCAGGCGAACAAAGACTTCATGCCCTATTGCACTTTGTCTTAAGTAAACCAGGTTTACATATAAAGCACAGTAGCTGTTGATATGCAAATATTAGGCTGCTCTTGTTTTCTTATGGATGACTAACTTGCTCAATGCCTCATCAGTTTTACGTTTAAGCACCACATCACGATGTTCAAGAATTTTCCGTTTTCAATAACAAAGCGGATATTCCTGTTTCATTTCTAGAATTTATGAAGCAGTTCTTTGACATGAATACTGATTTTATAGACCAAAAATATATGATTTTAATTTTTGTATGGTTTCAATTCACTCAATAAATAAGTTCTTCCGTTCCAACATGCACATAATTGACTATTAAAAATGGTCAAAATGAATATCAGAATGATACAAGTGAAGTAATCTATCTAGCTTCGCTTCATTCCGTTTCAAATTTGTAAATTTCTACCGAATATGCTGACACAAAAACTCAATTATCCTTCAAAGCGATATACGTATAAATAGTTACCTCACAGCAAACAAGCACACCCAAAGATATTTAACGTTTAACATTTTTATTTTTTCAACAAATCGAAGTGAATTTTTAAGCGGCATTCAAATAAGTTATTTCTTACCAGCTTGAATAATTTATACAATTATTTGCCTAATTTATACGTGAGAGATTTTGTCATTGAAACAATAGACCTTAAAGGACTATCAACTGTGTGCGTCTTTGGTAAGGCATACAATCAAGGTGTTTCTACTCAAACTGGACACAGATGTTTGTTTTAAGCATGCGTGATCCGTCCTTGTTGTGGTAGGTAGGATAAATTGGTTGAAACTATCTGCTAGTTTTTATCCGTTGCATTTCTTCTAGTGTCAATTTAGAATTGCGGGCCAGAAATCAAGCTTTATGTACTAGAAGCAAACTCACTGCGATTCATGACGGCCAGGCCAGACCATGTCATAGAAAAATAATATAATTAAGATCTTAAGTCTACACTCATAAAGCTCAGAAGTGAGCTTTATCTAGGATTTTGTGTTGTATGATCCATTTGCCTGGTCGTAAAGACCGCGATGTGTATGCTTCTAAAATGAACGGCTTGATTTGTGGTCCTCAGTTTGGAATTGACACTAAGATTGATGCAGTGTGAACAACTAAGAGGGTCTGCTCGACTGAGTTAGTATACTTTTTACGGCAGGGATAGATCAGATACCGAACGAAAACAGGATATTTGGAACACGGATGCCCAGATTGAATGCTATAACGAAGACATTACATGCTGTTAGTTTTTTTAAGATCTATTGTTTCAATGAAAAATACATTAAAATATGAATTAGTCTAATGGTTGTCTAACATATTGACTCTGGTAAGAATTTATTTGTCCTAGTTCACGTTTGAACATCCTTTTAAATTCGGTGAATAGGATATGTCGGCTTCCTGTAACGGAAGCCTTTTTCAGCGGAAAAAACATCCCACAAACAGTTTGAAAATCGTTAAGACAAGTGGTGAATTGTTTATTGGATATGCCTTCCATTGAAAAAGGCCTCTGAAACAGGAAGCCGAAATATCCGGAATAAAATTTAAGAAATTGAATGCAAATACCTTCCTTGGTACAACAAGGGCCAGGTAATTAATATATTCCCTGTTGCGCATTATGTTTCGTTTGAAGTGTTTGCCTAATGTTGGATCATTACTTACTAGTGGCCATGTTAAGGAAACTATTGAGGATGTGCGTCAGTATATCCAGGATAATAACCAAAATTTTAAGTTGAGTAAAACTGATTTGGTTATTCACCTTTTAGCATAAGGCTTTTCAGTCTTTCCATTAACCATAACTTAGTTGTGATGAATTTAATTTTTCAACTCCACAAGGTGTAGTGCAGATTGGATAACGACACTTGCGTTGGCTTGGTTAAATTTTGCACATGCCTTCAGTTAGATTGCCCAGTGGAGCTTTATTCTCTGATTCAGCGCTAGATTGGCATAAGAAACAAGATGAGAAGATTTTTACATGGCAGAAACAGCTAGCGTCAACTAAATTCACATTGGGTGGTATAGGACTCTTTCATCTGGCAGGATGGGGCCCACGTACGCATCATAGTTATTGTTTGGAAATCCTGCGCGATATGGCATCGAATCTAGCTCAGTGGCGATCTTGTTGCAGATTTGTAATAGAGCTATCGTTGTAACTTTCCTTTTTAGTTTGACAGATTTAGCTGTAAGTTTTGGTTATGTTTATGGTGTGATACAGTAAAATCGCAAGAAAACTGAATTGCCGATGTTGCCTTGCTTTAAAGCTGACTTGGCCATAATTTTGTTGTGTAGAAGTTTAGTTTGCCGCCATTCCTGTATGTTTAAAATTACTTGATCTGCGTTTTGACTAACGCAGCTTTCATTGTTCCAGTAATTTTCTTTTGGCAAGATATTTCGACCTACCTTACCGTAGGTCTTCATTAGTTGCATTTCGAGAAAAAAATGTGTGTTGTCTGGGTAAGTTTACTCATATTGACTGAATCATTCTCCTTTAAATTATTTTTTTATAGTTTTTCTTTTTTCTTTATAAAAATGTGTTTAACTTTTCTTATTTATGTGACATTGAATTATCAGTTACTTTTGTATCGCTGTCCGTGATGATTATGATGAAGTGTCATCGTATTCTTATCGACAACGTTCTGATAAGTAGATGTTGATTTTCTCCTGTCAAGAGCGCGAAAGCGTATTACTAAACTTCTTTAAATCGCAACATGTTCTGTATAACCAAAATGACATCGGACCCTGCTTCCTAAGCTTCGCAAGAAGTTTGCTACTAATCACACGCTGGATGCAGCAAACATACCTTTATGTAACTAATAAGTGGGAAACTGCGACTAAGCGCAAAAACTTAATGGAATTGTACGCCTATTTCCGGCGTGTTAGCAACGGTGATTCTGCCATTGTAGTACGGGTGTCATTAGTTTCTGAAGCAAAACTTGCAAACCACTTCCTTAGACTCAATTCATCAAATATTACCAACGGCTTGTTTAGCGATAATGCGGTTCCTAGAAATTATTACAAGATAAACGTCGAAACTCATATTTTTAATAAAGTGACAAAGACTTGTGGTTTCATGAGGGACAGCAAAGCCGTCGGAGTCGATGGTCTTATTCAAGTTCGATGGAATTAAAGTTCAGAAAGATCTATACACGCTAATTACCGCAATTTTGGAAAAGGGAATCTATGTCAAATAAGCGAAAGAGAGCCTCTGTTGTTTCCATCTAAAAAGAAGCGTCACTAGTAGACCTGCCAACTTCCGTGGCGTCACTGATGCGCGCGCTGTGATAATTATTTAAATAAAGTTTGCGATCTTGCTATAAGCACCAATCCCATGATATATTTTTTTTTAGTAAAGTTCAAGCATGTTGTTATGTACAAAATGCAATTCATCCAGTAGACCGGTTTCGTCCTTATTGGTAACTCTTCAGATACTGTACATAATTGTCCGCGGACATGGCTTAAACCTCGACCTGTCTGTTTCTCAGTCAGTGACTAAACACTGAGCCGCCCTGCCGTACGCTACATACATTTTTCAGTTATATACTAATTAATGTTTTTGGTTAGCTTTTCATTAGAATGGAGCTTATATGGCAGCAATTTTGACCCAAAGTTCTAGCTAGCCACCAAAAATCTAACATTATAGAACAGACACTGCAGTATCTGTGGAAGTGATATTGAATTGGACATTTATAATTAAAAGATCATTGTTTGCGTGGTAGAAATGCTAATTTATCCTATAGATAGGTTTTGTCCTTATTCGGAATTCTTCAATTAGTGTTGAATTTTACCGCAGACCGAGCTCTAACCTGGGTACGTCTGCTTCAGAGCCAGTGACTAACTCCTGAACCACACTGCCTCACGCTACTCACCTTTTTTCAGCTGCACTCTAACTAATGTTTTTAGTTAGCTTTTCCTTCAGGTCGAGTTTATATATAAAAGTGTTATCATCAACTAGGCAGCATATGTTTTTTTAATTATATAAATGTTCAATTCAGTACCACTTTCACAGGTAACGTGGTTTCTGTTCTATAATGACGGATTTTTGGTTGCTACTTGGAATTTGGATAAAAAAGATGCCATTTAGGCTCCACCTGAATGAGGGACTAACCAAAAATACGAGTTAGTGCATAAATGAAAATTTTGTATATTGTGCGACGGGATGACTCCGTGGTTAGAGGCGCAGACTTTTAAGCAGACGTGCCGAGATTCGATCACTATTCGCGGCAAAATTACGAATAGTAATTACAGAGTTCCTGATAATTGCGAAAGCAATCTGCCGTGGCACTAGTATGTTTTGTGCTGCATAAAGTGGGTCACTTCTATTATCCTCTGTAGCATTCGGGAAGAGCAAAATAGGCGAACTAGGCCAACCCGGTGGGTTGTCGATCACGATTGAGATGCGGGGATCACTGCCACCCTTTTGAGTTTCGTCACTGGTATCTACTTTCTTTGACTACTCAATCGGTTTATATTCTGTCTCGATTAACAGTTTATGATTAAAGATGGTATCCTGGCCAATAGTGTTTGATCGCTCGTAACCGGTTATAGTAACTTATCGGCCTTTGTTTACACAAGTTAGGGTCTGCAGTTTTTCCAAAAATGTGGCATTGCTTCTACTCTGATTTATTATGTTATTGAAATCTTTGCGGGCTACTGCAGCACTCCATAGAGTGGAGATCGGTGTTGGTGTTCGGCTTGTTGATCTTGAATGTACTGCATTTGCTGTTCTAATGGTACAAAAATAATACGACCTTCAGAGAACCACTACAAGTGCTCAGGATGTGTCCATCGATTATGGTATAAAGAAAATCATTTAAAAATGTCGTTATGACCAATTTTGTTTCAGAGCATAAGATTGTGCGTATTGGCGCCTCACTGTCGGTCGGAAATGATTTAATATGTGTAGGATATCTGGTAACACAAGACGGATCGGTTTTCGTCGAGATTTTCGCACATATTATCCTTGCAGCTTCTACCATTTTAGAACTGTGCAAACCACTGTCATTTTCCATAAGCTCAAATCGTGTTAGATGATGCGCTATCACTGCCATTGCCCAGGTAGTTCTTTTGATCAATGTATTCTCTCGGTTTGTTCAAAGTCATTGCCATCTGAGCGTCCAACGGCTTAATCACGAGAAAAATTTATGAACCGGCCGGGTCTACACGGACGTTATCTGGCATTCCATCACCATCGAACCTTGTTATAGAAACCCGATTGCGCTGGTTTGGCCACTGAATGAGAATGCCAATTTCACATTTTGTTCGCCGAGTCACCAAAGAACCTCCTTTGGATGGTTGGAACAGCAGGATGGAAAGGCCAGCCATATATTAGCCGGATACTATTATTGGCGATATCAGTCACTTGTTCATGGCTCATTGTGCTCTCACTAATTATTAAACAAGTAAACAGCTCACAATCTAGGGAAGTCTAGGGCCAAATATTTTTAGTGAAGAAGCCCGATTAATTCTGCCTTATTGGCATCGTCTCCTCTAGAACCTACCATTTGGTAGATCTCATTTTATGCAATGAAGTGTATAAATGGTAAATTGCGTTGGCGTTTTAACTGCTGTCCTTTTAAATTCTATTAACGCAACATGCATTTTCCTTTTTTTAACATTTGGTGTTTTTGGAAGCATAATATATATCATTTTAGTATTTAAATAAACTTGGTTATTGTTGCTTTTAAAATAAAGATGGATACAACACCTTATGACCTGGATGCTGCATCCATGCAAGAAATGATGCAAACAGATTCAGCTGTATACGACGGTAGACAGGAGCTGCCTAAAAATAGTACGTTAAATCCCACAATCCTATCATTTAAATGCTTGATGATGAAGGAGTTATTGTATTATGTACTTTCAAACGAAATTCAAATAAATTTTAAAACTTGTTTGGAATAGTAAATTCCTCCATTCTATGCGCGTGGTATTGTTGACATTAATGCCGTAATCCTTTATTTGCTTCGTTTTTTCTTGATGAAGCGTTTTTACAAAAGGTTAATTCTCGAAAAGACATTAAAAATCTAAATTAGTGTAAATAAATAAACATTGTCAGATCCTTCTACGTTTAACAGGAAAGTAATACTTCGATATATTAGTTGTTGCGCACCTAATAACAAATTAGTTAAAATGGGAACAGAATGAAAACAAAGTCAGCATGAACGGAAGGTGTAATCTCCTGCGCACATTCGCTCGCGCTTACTGGCGACTCATCAATAGAAGCGGTATAACGCCCTATATTCACTGCAAATTTGTGTGCGGAATGTGGGACAATTTGACGGTAAACTCCAATACGAATGTGTATACCAGAAGTAGTGGATCTAACTTCATATAAAGTCTTCGACAATATGTCTTTTGAGTCAACTCATTATATATAATATGTGCGGAGCCTGTAAAGGGTATGAACACTATGGTTGCTGAGTCGGTACCTGATACCAATAATGTGGTTTCCGTGTCGGTACTTGGTACCAACACAATTGATTTTAAAATATCCTAAATTTTACCGAATTTGAGAATTATACTTCTGAACACATGTTACTCCAGTATTTTTACACATATTGGCCTTGATCGTTATCAGTTATCACTTTTCGCGTTAATTGTGACATCATTTAATTAAACATGTAACAGTTAGATACTCTTTATTGCGGCGAACATATATATATATATATATATATATATATATATATATATATATATATATATATATATATATGCAATTGTATATTAGGTGTTGCGCAACCAAACCAAAGTCAGCATGAGCATAAGGTATAATCTCGAGTGCACGTTCTTTTTGTTCTTTCTGACGACACATTGGTAATAGCCGATATTACGCCCTATAAATTTTGGTGAAGCAACCATATTATTGGTACCATTTACCTATTCGGCAACTGTAGTGCTGGTATCAGGTACCGACTTGGCAACTATCTTGTTGGTACCTTTTACAGGCTCCGTATATATTATATTGAGAGAGATAGCTTTGAAGTATTGTCGAAGATTTTATATGAAGTTAACTCCACACTCGCATAGGAGATTGTACCATCAAATTGTCCCACACTCCTTAATCAACTATATTTTTGGTATAGGGCGTAATACCTACTCCTACTGATGAATCGCCATTAAGCACGAAATTATTGTGCACTTGAGACTATACCTTCCGTTCATACTGACTGGTTTTTCCCTTTGCTCTTATTTGAACCAAATATTTACTTGGTGCACAACACTGAATACGCAATTGTATATATTAGTTTTCTGTAATAAGCAGTATCTAACTGTTATATATTTAATTAAATGATTCCACGATCACCGCCAAAATTGATGACTGATATCAATCAAGGCCAGAGTTAATGGATGAGTTCGAGTAACAAGTGTTTAGGAATTGTTTATATTCCAAATTTTGGTGAAATTAATCATTTTTTTGAAATCCATTATGTTGATACCGTGCGCTGATGGTATTGGTATTATGTACCTATTCAGCATCCATGGTGTTGGTATTAGGTACCGACTCGACAGCCATAGTGTTGGTACCATTTAAAGGCTCTATATATTATATATAGTGTGTTAGCTTTGAAGTCGTATTGTCGAAGACTTTTTATGAAGTCAGCTCCGCTACTGTTGGTATACACATTCGTATTGGAGATTGTACCGTCATATTATTCAACATTCCGAACCCAAATATACGGTGGGTATAGAGTGTAACACCGGCTCCTACTAACGAGTTTCCAGTGAACACGAAACGAATGTACAAATGGGAATATACATTTCGTTTATGCTGACTTTTGTTTATCTTTTTGATCCTTTTTGAATTATTTTGTGCGCAAGACATAATAAAAAATGGAATATTTCTTAGCTCTCCGAAGCAAACAGTATCTAACTATTCTGTCATTAAAGAACATGAACTATACCAACTGGGGAAGTGAAATTGAATTATACTATAATTACTTGATTGCATTTGCTATCTTGAGCAATATTTAGTCGCTACTGATAACAAATAATAAAGTCTTGCTATTATTCTTTCATAAATACAAATTTCACAAGATAGTATGAGGTCTGTCCTGTAATGGCCGATCTTATACAATCATACATATTTATACATTTTGGGTTTTCATTTGATTATGCTGGTGGCAACAAATCTGACTCGCTTTTACTTCTATTTCTTGTTTTGGCTGATTGGTAAGTGTGTATGCGTTTGTGTTTGTGTGTGTGCCTGTTTGCATGTAAAGGTCATTCTCGCTGTATTGCAATGTGATGTCTGAGATCTGGTCATTATTGTATTGATGGCTTGAGAATTAACCATTTGTGCGCATTGTTCGCTGTTACGTGTACGAGTGCTATTTTTCCGAGTGTAGTTTATCGTTTCACCTTGTTGCGCAAATTTGTATTCTTCATATGGTAACAGAGCAAGTGTGATTTGCAGTGTTGAACGCTCATAAAGCCGTGACAGCCTCAGGAGCTTCCTCGATGCGGCCTATTATCTCGATGATCAACGCTCCACAAAATAAAACAGCCAAGTTTCTCTGCAAAAAAACTTCAACCAATACGATGCATCATAAACGCAAACCCTATCAAGGACTCCTTTGAACTAGGAAATGAATGGAAATGAAGGGAAAGAACATCCTACAGAATATAATGGTCTAGCTTGACGTCTCATTCTTATTTACAAACATACCACTAGATAAGAAAACGGAGATCTTGTGTGACCTTATTGAAAATGATTTTTTTGATTTCCCTATAGACACCAATGACATCAAAGACCTCATATTAGCATGTACAAAAAACGTGCTGTATTGCTCCCCTAATGGCAGATGTATACATGTATCATCTTGAAAAAACGAGCCTAAAATGTATAATTGACCAGTGCGCACTCTACAAAAGGTATGTAGATGATATATTGTTGTTCATCTCAGAAGCAGCAGACCCTTCCGAAATCCTCAAACAAGCAAATGGAGCCGATCCAGACATCAAATTCACTCTCGAGGTAGAGAAAGACGACAGTTTTCCCTTCCTTGACATCAAACTCACTCGAGAAGAAAATGGGGATTTGACACTGGCCATATATAGAAAATCCACTTTCACCGGGCAATACATTCACTACAACAGCAGTGTGCCAAAATCCCACAAAAGAAACTTAGTAAACAACCTAGCAAACAGAATCAGGAAGATCTGCTCTGAACACAAGATTGAGGAAGAACTGGGCTACCTCAGGAAAATTTTGCTAATGAACAACTACCCAGAGCGATTCATTGATGTCAACATCAGACCACGGCAGATTCGCACTAGAGAGGATACCGTCAAGCAGGTTTTCCTAAACTTACCATTTAGAGGCGACGTACCAGCCTCAATAATTGCACGGCGGCTGAATAGAATAACTAAGGAGAACTTTCCCAGTGTTAAAGTTAATATGACATTTAGTACACAGAGAATCATGAGGTTGGATGCCAAAGATCAATTGCCAATTCTCTCCAAATCATTCATAGTCTACAAATTCTCATGTATGTGCGGTAGCACATATATCGGACGTACGAAGAAGCAATTGATAAGCAGAATCCAGCAACATTTGCCACAGAAATTGATTAACAAAGGCTTGGCACCGTCAGGAAAATCAGCTATTTCCGATCATATATTGGAAACGGGGCACCCAGTCAATTCGACCAATTTCTCAATTCTACATAAAGCAAAATCAGAAAAATTATTATTTATTTCTGAAGCTCTTTATATAAAACAACAAGCGCCTGACCTAAATATTCAAACACAGACAGACACATATACACTTATTAATTAGCCCAAACAAGAAATAAGTAAAACCGAATCAGATTTGTTGCCACCTACATAATAAAATGAAAGCCCAGAATTTATATAAATATTAAATTGTAAAGTGAAGTTTTTTATTGTCGAAATAAATGGTCATTATCCACTTTGTTAATGTATTTTTTCTTCCTAATTAGAAATATACTGTGTAATATTCTGGCCAGTATGTGATGAGTTCCCAATAAGGATGAAACCGGCCTACTGGATGAATTGCCTTTTCCACACTATAAAATACTGACAAATGTATGTACGTAATACGTCAGGTGTTTATATCAAGATCGTAATCTTTATTACAAAGTAATTGTTATCTCCACCCGCGTAACCAATGTTCGTTTAAAAACTCTAGATGCCAGCGACGTCTAGTGCATAGGCCTGGTTGATTTTTTATTACTTGCGTATTTATTTTCGTAGACCATTCTGGAACCCACTGTGTGAGTTATTGATCTTTATGTATTCATGTGCACATTTGATTTTACATCTGAAACTGATCGGTAAGCTCGCAAGTAGATAATATTTCATTTAAATTTATCTAGCTGTCTGTTCCTTGTTTATGTTAACCCACTAATTGGCTGACGACAATAATCTGGATGGAGCATTTAGATTTAAGGCAACATCGAACAATGCAGGCCACCAGCATCATTATATTTGTTAGGTTGTTTGCGATGTATGCATAAGCAACCTGTAGTACTGTCAACACTTATTGTCTAGTTATGTATGTAGCATTACTTATTTATAAAATATATTATTTTCCTTAATAATTTCTACAGACAATGACCTACAAAACCAGGACGCTAATCGTAAACAGAAAAGTGGGATGAAGTGCATTCGTCAAGGAAAGCTGTTCAAATGAAGCTGAAAAGAGGATTATAATGTTTTCTGTCGATAAACAGGAATTCTGTGTTTCAGATTTACATTGACTGTTTATTTTCTTTGTTGATGTGAAAAATTATGTAAATTGTTTTTACGTATTGGAGTTCGATATAAATTAACAAAATTCCGTGGATAACAAATTAAGAAATTATATAGCGATTTTATTTTCGTTTAAACTTTACTGCAATATCCTACTGCCTTTTTCTATTAAACGTGTACAAGTTGATTTTAACTTAATTGATGCAATGTCATTCATAATCATACACAAATAATAGGCGGCAATGCATTTTTAATTATAAAACTTCCTTAAAAGAAGTGAATGAGGTTTTTACAAAAGTGCATTGTTTTTAAAAGTGTGAAATTGGCTGCTATTAAACAATTATATAAATTGAAGTTCATATATTCAGATGTATATATATATATATATATATATATATATATATATATATATATATATATATATATATATATATAACGAATTTCCTCAACGTGAAGCTATGATTCTTCACTGTCGTATAATCATGTAAATGTAGAAGCTTAACAATTGATGATTAAAGAATAAGTTGATTGGCTCTAAAGGTAAAGGAAAATTTTATTAACAAAGAAACGAGGTTACAAAGGTCATGATGATATTGACTAGGAAGCTTCTTTGCAGCTTCCATTATATGGCTTCAGAACACAGCCTCACCTCTAGGCCAACTCCGCTATCGAATTAGACGGCAAATGAAGTGATTGCTAAAACAAGATTTCAAACGTTGGGAAGACTGTTGTTCACAATAAGATCTGTTGCGAATCTAGCAACGTTTGGAAAGGGCTAATTAAGCTCTTTCGGTTGTCATATTCGCCTCATCAATCTCATTGATTAGATTGTTAATACAGCTGGAAAGATTAGTCAATCTGTTACTTGCTTCAAAAAATTGCATATTTTAATTGAGTTATGGTTTGTTCTTCAGTAGCACATTGCATTTTGAAGGTGCAAATTTAACACTACTGGCGGAAAGACTACTTCTAGATTCAAATAATTTTGTGTAATCAGGGCTGAATACTTGCCGCTTTTGCGAAATTTGACACCAACACCTGAACGTATGGAAGAGTACAATTCTTAATAGCATATATTAAAAAATTGACAAGAACGAATTGCTGATAGTAAAATTGTGTAATAGTTCGCAGTGGAATCTGGTGATATGGCGTGTTTGTTTACAGAGCGGATATACATTATTTTCAAATTTAAATTGTTTGCCATTATTGGACAAAATATACTTTATCACATTGCGATACATGGATTGAATTACACTTTCCAATTCGGAAAAGGCATATTTTGAGCGATGCTATACGCGTACCTTGTTAAGTAACTTATTGGGAGTAAAATATCATCTCGTCAAATCTACTAAGGATGTTATAGTACAATTTGAGATAAAAGTGGTGATCGTTAACTGAAATAATACGCGTAATTTAACTGTGTCAAATGTGCGTGTTAATGCCACTTCAACTTTCTTTTGCGTTATATGAGAAACTACATCCCCCGTAAATGAGATTTTCAAGGAAAACAGATTTCTACTCTAGTTCGAAATAAGTCGGTTTCTGGCTCAATTAATTGTCTAGGATGACTATTAGACATTAAATCGTTTATTGTTTTATTATATTCGTTGTCTTTTGAATCTGGACTAACCAAACTGTCAATTCTTGAAAAGCAGCCGCGAACTGTTGATAATTTATATTAAAAGGGCACAAAACTGCTGTAATACAAATACTGTGCAGACCAGGTTGGTTTATGGTAAATTGTTCTATTTAATTTACCATTAGTATCTTTCTTTAATAATACATCTAAGAAAGGTACACTATCATCTTTCTCGTGCTCTGACGTGATACCGATATTCTTATGTGCTTTGTTGAAATCAAGTATGTTCGTGATTGCGTCTTCTTCTTAAGGACAAGGAAAATATCATCCACGTACCGTATGTATTGAGCACATTTACATTCCTCCTTATGATAGTTCCAGATGCAGGAAAATCTCAGCCAAAAATGAAGATAGGGGCTCCCCATTGCCACACCATTAGTCTGTTTATAGATTCTTCCATTAAAACGAAAACGTACCTCGTTCGTGTATAAATTAAGATAAGATTTCGTAAAGTGTGATATGGCACCGGAAATGGTAATATTTCTTGTTCTAACGCTTGGACTATAATTTCAAGGGTTTCGTCAATTGGAACATTTGTAAACAAAGACGTAACATCAAAAGACAACATAATCTTGTTTTTAACATTTATATCTTGAATTCTGTTTACAAACTCAAAAGAATCGGCAACTGAATAATTACCTAGTAGTTTGCGCAATGGTTCCAGTATACGAACTAACCATTTAGCCAATGCATGAAACGGAGAATTCACCATTGATAATATTGGTCTCATAGGACAACCTTTTTGTGTGTTTTTGGTAATCCGTACATTGTAAGTGTAAAAGATTCAATTGACTTGAGCTTCTGTGCAATGGCATCATCAATTAAACCGGCATCTGTCAAGATCTTAATTTCATTTATTACTTTGCGCTCCACTTTGTCTATTTCATCTGATTTATCCTCTAGACGCGTGAATGTTATATTGCTATTCACCACGTTTTCCATCTTTTGTAGGTAGTCATATTTGTCCATTATAACAACGCTCTTGCCTTTATCAGTGCGTAGTATTTTGATATCTGCATTTGTGCTCATATCTTTAGCCGCATTTAAATGTAGCTATGACAATGCATGCTGTTCTTCATATTTGCACGATTTCAAATGTGAAGCCTGGTCAACTTAAGTAGCTCTGAACCAATTTTGATGATCAATACTGGTAGGTTCCAAGTCAGCTGTTTATTCAAATAGAAATTCAAATACTGCCTCAAAATCAACATCGCGTTGTTAGAAGGATGATTTCCATAATTTCGGCCCATCGATAGTGCCTCCATTGTTAGCTGATTTATTGGCAGTTTTGATACGTCAAGCACAATTTTATCAATATCAGTCGGTATTAAATCACACGACTCCAGATTTATTACCATTTTCTATCTTCTCAAGAAGCTAAAATGAGTTGGATCATACGTACCAAAAATGGAATGGATTACCAAAAACAAATTAGGTTGTCTTTTGAGACCAATAGTATCAATGGTCAATTCTCCGTTTTATGCATTGGCTAAATTCTTAGTTCGTACACTGGAACCATTACGCAAACTACTAGGTAGTTATTCGGTTGCAGATTTTTTTAGTTTGTAAACAGAATTCACAATATAAATGTCTAAAACAAGATTATGTTGTCTTTTGATTTTACATCTTTGTTTACATATGTTCCACTTGACGAAATCATTGAAAAAACATATCAGCATTTCCGGTGCTATGTCACACTATACGCAAGCTTATCTTATTATGCACGAAAGATGCACAGTTTTGTTTTAATGGGAGTATATATAAACAGACTGATTGTGTGGCTGAGATTTTTCTAGGCCATCTTGAGATCATTATAAAGCGACAAGTAAATGGACTCAATGCATAAGCTTCGTGGATGATGATCTCCCGTTCGTTATGAACAGGTCGCAATCACGAAAATTGCCTTAAAAGTTCAACAAATGCATGCAAAATCGGTTCCACGTCACTGCACGAGAAGGACGTTTGTCTGCTTTTCCTAGATTTACTACGAAAAAACGATACTAATGGTAATATAACTAGAACAATTCTCCATAAACTAACCTGGTCTGCACAGTATTAGCATTACAGCAGTTGTATGCCTTTTTAACATAAACTATCAACTGTTCGTGGTAGAACAGATTTGTTACTCAAGGTTCAAAAGACGATTTAATGTCTAGTGGCTATTCTAGACAATTAATTTAATCAGTTATTAAAAGGAGAAGTTACAAAAAAAGACGTATTTCGGACCAGAGCATTCCATTTAAGGGGGGTACAGTTTGCAGAATACCAGAAAAGAAATTTGAAGCAGCATTAACATGCACATTTAATGCAGCTAAACTACAAGTGTTATTTAAGGAAACAAAGTTGCCATTAGCAGCAATCAACGAGAAACCGCCGTTAATGTCGACATCAAATATTATTTACCTATATACATCAAATCAAATTACGTAGGCCGATCGACCAGACGTTTATTTACTCGAATGAGAGAACGCTTGTTTTAAATAAAATGGTGAATACACGTCTGCAATTGCGCAACATGTCGTTAAAAGCTCAAACGTATGTTCTGTAGACATAGCATTTAAGATAATTAATAAATGCAACATTAGATATTAGCCAAATATGAAGCTTTATTGATAAACAAGCTGCAGTTTGATTTATGTAAGCTAAAAAAGCATTTTCGGGCACTTACCTTGAACTGGAGGTGATGCACACAGTTGTTAGATTGTTTTTTATTTTAAACACCTCATTGTTTGCGCGGGAAGTGTTAACAATTGTTTTAAATCAAGGTTGTCATATTAATATAATCACCAATTCCATTATATAATGCATTTGTCATTATAAACTAAGCATTATATTGTGTAAAATTAAAAATTCATCTAATAGATCGATTTCATCAAACTCCTGGCATTTGACTTCCAACCAGTATAATTTCCACACGTGCCATGGTGGCTGCTACCTAATGAAAGATCGTGTTTGGTTCGTAAAACTTGCGTTATTAAGAAATTCTAAATAGGCTCCATCCGGAGGAACATCTGATCTGCATTGGCGGCGCAATGAATAGTCAAAGATAACAAATCAAATGTTTCCATGGTCGAATCCCCTCAACGACAAACTGTAAAGTTCTTGAATAGTCTCCAATGTGGGGCAAACTGATCGACAGTAAGAATTTTCTTTCCTACCTGATGCAATATTTATTTTATGCTTAGAACTTTACTGGTTAAGTGATTCAGAATAAGCTTCGCTTGAAAGAAAGGTTAATCATAAAGTATAATTTTGTATGAATGACGCAGTGGGTAGTGTCGCGGATTTCCAGGTAAATGTGCCCACATTCGTATCTCGTCAAAGTCAAATTCTAGACAGTATTGACCAGTTCACAATTAGGACGAAACCGGTCCACTGGATATGTTCTCTCTGCTACTTGTTGTAATATTATGCTTATGCTGGAAATGTACATGTAACCAGAATCCTGCCATTAGATTTCAGATCAATTTAACTTATCCTAGTAACATGGTACATGAAATTATACCTTCAGTTTATGCTGACTATAGTTTAATCTTCCTGTCGTATTTGAACTAATTTCTTATTAGATGAGCAACACCTAATACACAATTGCATAAAGATTAGTTTTCCGCATGTAAAATTATCTAATTGTTATATATTTAATTGAATGATGTCATGCTTACAGCGAAAAGTGATAGCTGATATCGATCAAAGCCAGAATGTATGGATTTTCTGAAGGAATAGATGTTCAGATTAAATTTTATTTCTCAATTTTGGTGATATTTAGCATATCTTGAAATCCGTTGTAATGTTGCCATGTACTGACTCGGCAGCCATAGTGTTGGTACCACGTACCTATTCGGCAAGTAGGGTTGGTATCAGGTACCGGCACAACAATCATACTGTTGGCATCCTTTTTTGCTGAGATATGTATATATTGGATTTGTGTTCATATCAATCTCGCATCCCTTATTTATTAATTACTTATTTAACTCATAAATAAAGTATAATCAATCTATCTCTTAATACTACTTAAATATGAAAGTCAGTATAGTTGCACTGTTAGAAATAAACTTATTCTTAATGTTTTTGTTAACAATTATTTAATTAATAAATGAAATATAAACAATCTCTTTTTTGGGCTGATTAAACAAAATCGCCAATGCTGTCTAACTAAATGAATAGTATTAAGCAAACGAAATAGGTATTACTTTTCAATACTAACTTATTACTTATGGTAATTTTTTTACATAAGGAGCATCTAGACTCAGTTATGGAGCTATTGAATTCTATTCGTTAATCTTCCGCTCCTCCATGGATAGTAAACATAAAAAAGTACTATATGATTGACTCAATTGCGAGACAGCCGGCGCCTGATACAACTGCTTGTTCTTCTGGTGTACACAAGCAAAGCCCATTCTCTCTTTCAAGTGCTCCAGATAAAGTAAGAGACACGACAAATTACTGTGGAGGAAGATAAATCCTTCGCCAAAATTAAAGTAACATTAACTGATAAATTTAAACCACCTTGGCTGATTGTAACGAATTTTATTTAAAAAGAAATTACTCGTTTATTTTCCGGAACTTACTTTGTTTAAATACTTGACTATGAATTGTGCGCCATTTTCAGTTTTCGAGCATAACGGTCCTCGACTGGTTATATCTCCCTTTGGTCTGCTGCAATTATCACATTTTTATTCATTAAAAACTGATCAACTTTTACAATATATACCTGCTTATACTGTCTTATATTTTTATTGATGCACGCATAGAAGGGACGTTCTGGAACAGGTAATTTAATAATTCCGTTGTTCACGTCTATTTCCTTCCAGATTATTTGTTTGGGTGTTTTGTACGAGACAGGTTTCACATCCCGATTTGTCTAACATTAAGTGTCTATTTAATAATTAAATTTAGTATATATGGATGCAGATCTTAAATTTGAGGACACTAGCAAGTTAGTGCAAGATATTGCAGGTTTGAATTTAGCAGATGCGAATGAAAATCCACCAGGATGTCTGTGATCCTACTTTTTTCAATGTCCTTGTTGAGTTATATGACGTATCGCTATTCCACAAGAAATATGCATATGATATGGTAGTCGGGTTCTTAAATTCGAATAATCTAATTATGTTGTTTACGGGTGCTGAATGACGCACCGATACTTGTCTAATAATTATTCGAACTTGGCTTGCTGCTTAAGCTGTATTTTGCAAAGTATGCAGTCGCCCGTGTATACCACTGTGCACTAATTCCAATTATTGTATTGTCTATAAATATGTGCGTGGCGAAAGCTGCAAACAGTTAATATTCGTGACTGCATAGAAATTGTGCAGCCGACATTTCCAGTCAAGTTTAATTTATGCAAGACTGCTAGAGGTGAGAGCCGCATATCTAAATTTGATTTCCATGTATATTCAATGCGGGTTGATCCTCGCTAGTCAGTTTGCCGTCGTACTCTGATGATGATCAAGGAAGGTCGAAACTCGTCAGTGCGTTGCGGCTGGCGGTAGTTTTGTTATGTTGTTCGACGACTGGTTAAATTCAATGGGATTGATGTTTACTTCAAGTTCGCAAACTTGATTTGAATAATTTTTACCATCATCCGCGTAATCAATTATTGTGTAATTGTCTTCAAATCAAGTTAGTATTTATGCCACGTAGAAATTGAAGATACACTATTATAAATGGCACGGCCCGGGAATTTGTGTGAACAAATGAATTTGTTCGGTTTCGTTTATTTTAATGCCTATTAGGCGTCGGGAGGCATTGATCAACTGCCAAATTGACGAGCCGATTAGTATTATCTAGCTGCTCCTCGAATTTTTATTACCATCCAATCAGAAAAACACATTTGCTTAGACTTTGTCAGTCTAGGAATGTCTTTCACAAACCCTGTTCGCTAAGCTTTTGAGGGAACTTTGGTTGTGATTTTCGTTTAAAAAGAAGGCAAGCGATGCCATTTACTGAGCACACAGCGTCGTTCTCTCATTAGCCAAGTAATGACTTCATAAACAAAAATCTTAGAAATACAGAGAAGACAGGTTTCTCTGGAGTCACCTGTTTATGTTTGTCTTATCGGTATTAGCACTCGTGGATGTGTAGCTCACCTTGTGTTTATAATACTTGTAGAGTCCGTAAGCTGTGTACGCACGCGTCGCCACAACAAGTGTATCAAGTAATTGTTACAAGGGTTCACTTACACATGGTTATAGTAAAATGGGTATAATAACGTTTATAGACACATTAACATATCTTACGCAAGCCGACTTAGAAATACCGAAGTAATATAGAATCACGAGGGGTTAAATGTGGACTTCAACGATATTGGTTTGGTCGTTTATGCGGATTACTTTAGAAACTTCTATAATTGTCTTCCAGTCAAGACTTAATTAACCCTAACTCCGCAGCCAGTGTTCTTTTGTGCAGACAATATTCTTACTTATATTTTCAATCCATCAGTCATTTTGCTAAACACAAATATCTTATATTCCATCAATTCCAGAAGTTTGCTCGTATAATGCGCTTCTATTTAGTAAAAAATACAAATATTTACAATTTTATATTCACTTTTGCGGTTCGAATGCTGCCCCCATCTATGTCCTGAATGATTCACCTTAATTCGTGCACTTCGAGGACTTTGTTCACGTCAGCCTCAGATAGGACCATATGAGTGTTTTAGGCATCAAATGTAGCTACTGCTACATCTTCCCCTTCCCTCCTCAAGTGTCGGCATTGAAATCCTACTTAAACGATCAAGTGCGACAGTTCGTGGTTCGTCGGGATATCTCAACGTTTCATTCCAGGAAGCCATCAATTCTGTTCGTATGCCTCCGGTACAAACCGTTGCACTGTTTGTCATTCTTTTCGCACTAATAGGCCGTTTTGCAGGCTCAGCGACTTTTATGGTGCAGACATCGCTGTCATTATTAACTGAAAGACTATTTCCTAGCATGCAGCATCATTTCAATGTTCTTCAGACTTTAATAAGTAGCGAAGTCGCACAGCGGAAATTCTGCTGAGCGCATCGGCTGCCGCACTTTTACACCGGCTTTATGATGAATTGTTACATCGTATTCCTCGAGCTCTTCAATAGTTCGGTGTACTCGTTGCTTCTCAATACCCAATGACCGCCAGTGCTCCAGGGCTTCATAATCGGTACATATATAAACTTTCGTGTTGCCCATTACACGGCCAGTAGTTAATTTATTAATTTTTGCTCCGCCTTAGCTAGTGTGCGACATATATATTGCGGACACAAGTCAGCTTGTAACACTGTCCCTATGCCTATATCCGACGCGTCTGTATCAAAATAGCTGCAACTATTAATTTTTATTTACATAGAGTAAACGCTTCTTAAGCCCTCTTCGTCCAACGAAACGTTATATTTGCGAGTTAACCTGGACAAGGATTATTGAATAACCACCATCCCCGCAATTCACTTTACCGAAAACCGGCTCAATTGTTTTCTATTAATGAGCTTCTGATAATCCTTGATAGGCTGTACGTTCGAATTTAATGGCATATATTCCTCTGCTGAGACTGAATGGCCTAGGAACCGCATTTGCCGACTTACCTGTATTTTTCTGGATTAAAATGTAATCGCCATTCTAAAACGTTTGACATCTGCAGCTGAATACGTAAGTGGTGCTCAGTAATAGTTCCTATAATAGTATCATCAATGTAGGCTGTTGTACAGAGTAAGTCTCTATCATTCTTTGGAACACTTTCGATACATTCCTCATATCTAATTGTACCCGGGTGAATTGGAAATGACATCGGGGTACCTATTATTAACTTCTACCGGATTTCAAGCCGAACGCCATTTTCCAAAATCCGTTTTAGGACAAGCACGGCTAAGTATTTGCATCCCGCTAGCTACACAAACAGATCACGCAGAGCCAGCATGTCATGCTTTGTCACCTATTTTAATTTCAGTCGTCGGGCGGAGAGACACATTCTTTTCCGTAACATGAAACAGATTAGAATCGTTTAAGAACACCGGACTATCATCTCTTATGTTGCCCGAGTCGCTGCTGCTTGTTTATTTGTATGAGTACCATATACTTTTAGAGGTTCGCAACCTTCGCACAATTCTAGCCATAGTTTACAGTGATGGACCACGGGCCTGACACATTCGCTACAATGAGGAAGTTTGAATATTGTGTTGTGTTGCCTTTAAACTTCTTCCAAGACCAGAGCAGATAACTGGTCTCCTTCTGCACCACAGGGATGCATATTGACTTAGGGCTTTTCGGCCTCGAGAGCCATACATTTATTCTGACACTCGATCGTCTTAACCCAGTTTCTAATAAAATCTAGCCCCATTAGGAGCATTTTGGCATTCTCTACACTAAAATATACATAGTAGATATTATTTATTAATAATGTAGACCCATTCACTCGCAGCCACCATCGACGCGTCCAATGCTTGACACAGATTTTCTCTCGTAGGTTTTATGTGGTTTAACGGCCAAGTCATCGGTAATAACGACACATCAGCTCCCTCGTCAAATTGCATAATTAATGGATATCCAATACGTTTTAAAATATTAACTAAAAAATCCTTACATGTCGTAACATTAACCGTAACTCTTTCCTCGAAAAACATCTGATTCTTAACAGATTTTAGGGTGCTCTGCTGGTTCTCGATCTACAAGGATTTATCTTTTTGGCATGATTCTGACATTCAATAATGAGGAGATGGTGGGCCCTATTGCCCAATTAAACTGGCCATTCACTAGAACTATATTGGTTTTGCTGCTCCTTATGCGATGTTTTCGTCACGTCCGGTGCATTTATATACTGAGATTGCTTCCAAGCCACTGGCCGCTACTGTCCATCCCGGACTCGTTGATTATGCCGCGAAGAATTCCAATACGGTATGTCGCTTCTGCCGGATGTTGTAAAGAAGCTCATGCGTGGTGTCACGCCAGCAAATATGGTGATCATCATGGCCAAACATTGCAGATCCTGGGTTCTTTTTTCCTTGCTTCCCAGCGCGCTCGATTTTGCGCCATATCTGGTAGGATCCAGCAACATAAACATGATGGTCCCATTAGGTTGAAACCCGGACAAAGACTTAGTTAGCTTGAACAGCCAATGTTTAATGCGCGTCATTGTATGAAGTGGCATCTCCCCCGGTAGTGGTTTGAGTCTGTAAAATTCTGCAAACACCTGATGCGTGGCTCGGAAGTGATCCAACACTTATCTTTTCTATTCTCCGTACGTCAAGTCGACAGATAACTCTAATTGAACTGCAACTGTCCGATCAACTAATTCTAAGACAGCCGCGCGCATAAAAGGGGTTCTATTAAAAAACCTTTCGCTTGTATTAACTTCATATATTTCGAACCACAACTGTGGCCAAACAGAGGTGCAAGTATATGCTTACATTCGGATGACGGTTGGAAAAAAACTCGTCGATTCGGATGAAACACCGGCATATATGTCTTCTGTCTCTTGAGCGCGGTGGCAATTGTTGACTTCACGTATATTGGTTAGATCGTTTATGCGGATTTCCTCAGATTAACTATAATTGTGGCTACAGCGGATACTTCATTTTCACTAAAACCGCAGTCAGTGTCAATTTGTTCAGACTATAATCTTACTAAACTTTCTGATTCTTCAGAAGGCATTTTGCTCAACACAAATACCTTATTAATAATCAATTATTCATAGAAGTTTTCTCGTATAAAGCGCGTCCGTTTAATAAAGCAAAATACAAATATTTATTGTTTTGCATTCACTTCTGTGGGTCAAATGCTGCTTCCACCATTGTTGTGACTGCTTCATCTTAATTCGTGCACGTTTGCGAGGACTTTCTTTTGTATTCACGCCAGCCATTGGAGCGCTTTCGGCCCCAAAGGTGGATACTGCTAGTGGACATTTATTACGAATACCGCAAGACAAAGCAGTGGTCAAGTAATTGCTTTTATTAGTTAGCAGGAACTAACAGTATTATATATAACAAACATACATTAAACTGTAGTCTTTTCAAAAGTAATTTCGGTATCAATTCTTTATTCATAGTTGCATATACTACACTACAGTTGAATAGCTGAACCAGTTGTGTTGCTGGAAAATTCTCTAGTAAAAATAAAAATTTAGAAACTGAAATGCTAAAGCCGAAAAAATAGCCAAAATATAAAACTTTACAAGAATATCTTAGTTTTATTCTACCGTCTCAAGTAAACTTCTACGATCGAATTTTTTTAATAAAAGTATGACAAAGCAATTCATTTGTCAGGACTTTTAGTGATGATTATAAATCACTGGTTACTGCAACCAAAAACTGCTGGCAAAAATATACTAATACTTGAATTTCCTATTGTGAAGTTAAAATATGTTTAGAACAGCATCAAATACAAACAGAAAAATTTATATCACTTTAATTAGAGCAAAACACGAAAATTACAAGGATCATCGCTAACTTTATCGGGAAATAGGAAGAATGCAAATACCATCGAGTTTAAAATGAATGCACAAAAAATAGTCAAGTATATAAATAAACGTATTTCAAATGCATCTCTCTGCTATTGATGGCACAAAAAACAAATCGAAGTCAGAAATATACATGCTAATGTTATAAAACCGGCTATAATTAACATAAACAACAGTTAGTAGGTTGTAGATAACAAATAATCGCGCAATACTTTAAAGATCTAGTCCTACTTATTGGGATCAGTTATTCAGTATATGGTCATATAGATGATTTACTGGTATTCCCGAAAAAAATATAATATCGTTGTTTCAGCATGCTAATCATGCTTCCTATTTACTGGATACACGTGTAACACCAATACTGAACATTTGCAATAATCTCAATGTGCAGATTCGTCAGATATTGCATGATTTGTATAGAATGTGCTCACAGGCTTTCATAGTAGAGAAAGATCCTTTTTTGCAACGATTAACCACAACACTCCAAAATGCCAAATTCCATGTGGCGGAATTTGTACTGTAAATTATTATAGATACAGTTCTGTATGGAGATAGTAATTAACTTGTGTTAAACGTCATTCATGCATAATTTAGTTTGTTTGATTTGTAGGATAATCAATCTATAAATGTGGCTTTCTCTGATCACTAAACCACTCGAAACACAGTTTAAACATCTAAAACCTATTTATTAGATATTATGGTGCCAAAATACACATGAATAAGAAAAATAAACGTTGAAATCATCCATCATAACCAATCACCTATTTCCAATGACAAGTTTAAAACCATTTAGAGTTTTCACGGTTTTCTTTCGTGGATGGCAAATTTGCAGTATCAGTTCCGCAAATATCCGATTGATCCCAATTTCCAAGTACGCGTTGAGTTCGTCTTCGTGGTGGCTGAGTGCTGATTCGTCCCCTCCCTCTGAAGGTTTCTACATCATTTGTACTTACCACTGAAAATGATGGATGACCTAATCTTGGTAGAGATAAATCGGAACGAAAGAAAACCGTGGGTACTCTAAGTGTGATGATCGCACTGCGCAATTTAGAACAACTTTCAAGTATAAGACCAGTTAAGGTAACAAACGATGCATTGACGCCTAATTTGCGCGCCAATTTGATCTACAAAACGAATATGTTTCTTGCAGCACAGTTTGTGTGATGTTGAATCTGGGAGCAACAAACACGTCCTTCCAAATTCCAAAACTATGACAAAGCACAATAAAAAGCAGATTCGCAGAAAATAAGCTGTGAAGATCACAATAATTAACTTAGTATGAGTAGAATGTGAAAATGATGCACAGAGACACGTCAAGAATGCTTTACTTTAAGAATAAAGTGAGAATATTTGCATACAAAAAAAAGATAGTTATTCTAACTAATACCAAAAACATGTGAGTAGACAACAAAAAGATGGCATACACAACAGGAGTATTTTTTTAGTATGCCTCGCCATTTTATCCAATGCACCGGCTAGAAGTGCATTTATAAAGATACATTTGTACAAAACGTGTTGACCACTCAGCAGTTAAGTTCAAATGAAGCGTTTGCAGACTTTTATAATTGTACTTAAACTTGTGTTTAGCAAAGACTAGCAAAATAGTATTGTACTTATTTCATAGCAGGCTATTGCTGCCATATTATTACAGTGAAGTATCAAAGTGAAAACAACTACTAACAATATCAACCACACATTTTCAATAGGGAAACATCGACACTGATGTTTACTGCTCCGTGAATAGCACACAACCAATTACAATGCATTTTCGGCTGAGGAAATACGTTTCGATTTCAGAATTTATTAAAATAACGATTAATACACGAAGTTCTTATCCCTACACTGTTATAAAAAATCGAAAAAATTGCTTCACAGATGGTAGAATAGTTTCGCAAAAAGGAATACGTTAAACTATTCATTTATCACGTTATGCGTAAAAGCATATACTATATACAAGTTTATACATATTGCATAAAAATATCGCGGCATGTTTAGCAAGTAAACCAAAGTGGTCACATTCCAGAAAATTAGCTTAACTGAGTATCGGTTTTGGCGCATGTCAATTTAATGTGTACATTGGCAGGTACAATGATATAGGATCATATTAAATCCAATTAGTTTTGAACAAATTTGACCGCACAAAGCACATAATAAAAATTAGATCTTTGCTGATGCGGCAAGAAGTAGAGAGGAAAATTTCCTGTCAGATTTTGGGCTATTTTACAGAATAAATCATTTTCTGTTTTGTTTTTTCCGTTAGGACAACGGAAAACTAATCTCAAATCGGGCAGTGTGTTACATTTAAGACTGGTTAAATATAATTGAGAGAATCGATTAAATTCTCCTTATTGGCATAGGATTTTCTGAAATCAAATGTGCGAGATATATGGAATTCAGTTCGTTTGCACCTCAGCTTCAATTTATCAAAATAGAGCAAATTGTTTTACCATTTTAAAGCAGATTAGTGCAAACGTGAACATAGAGACGATATGAAAAGTTTTATAGGCGTAAATGTGTGTACTAAGTAAGAATAAAAAAATTAAAAGAAAAATATCGACATAGGCAGATAAATTCGCACAGAAAGTTCAGCTATAATTGTAAGATGAGCTGTAATTATTTGCATTCATAAAATGTGCTGTTGACAGCTCATTTTAAGACAAGTAATCAACATAGATAAGACAAAGTTAGAATAAAAACGTCACGACACATAAAGACAAAGGTTAACCACTAAAATAGAAAGCTCTATATTAAAAATATGCGAATAATACTTCAAAATTGCCTAGGCTACTCTCTGAAATTCAGCCAAAAAAATGCACAGAAAAATTATGAAAAATATATACTTTAATTTACAATCAGTCTTTTCCTTAAGTTGAAATAAGTTTGCACATAGGAACGAATGTTACCATAACTGCGTTTCGCGAACTTCACCAATGATTTGACTTGCTCGTTGAAGAGCCTAACAAGAAAATTTAAAAAATCAATATTTCGTAGAGTAACTAAGCATTACGTTAACAATTTTCTATTATCATAATCTAATAAGATTCATGCAAAATATAACAATATTTATATTGTAAGTCTCAAGAAACAAATGTGAATTTGTGTTAAACATGGCTCATTGACGATAATCATAACATTATATACATTATATATACATCAATACATAAAACTAAAAAAATGAATACCATCCTCATCATCACTGACAACAATACATAAGCAGTTACTACCTGACGTCTAATTGCCATTTAACCATCAGCGAAAGTTTAAAAATTTTATTTCAAGGACGTAGGAACTAGTTCACACGATGATATTTACCTGGATAATGCACACAAATAAGGCACCTTAACTTCTTCTCAACCCTATCAATTCGTGTAAATTTTAAAGCGAGGCCCGACAGAACTTCATAGTTAACACGGCCCAAATATGAATAGACGGTAACGAATTTTATTCGACCCAAACTATGCACTAAGACTGTTAATGAGTTCGATTTGGTGCCCTACAGACAAGGGTCTACAACCCAGGACAACTATGCGCAAATCCTCATAAACTGGCAGGTAAAATACTACTGATTACTGTGGTTCATTTTAGTTGTGTCAGACAAATCAAAATCTGTCCACCTAGCTTATTAGGCCAATTGAGAGAATAATGCTCTACTGGGCATATATAAAACGTAACCGAGTCAACACAGTTGACGGAGCCTTAATCGTTTGTCTAACGAGGAGCAATTTATGGCTGATCTAAAAATAAATCCACTTACATAAATGTTCTCTATTGGTTGTTGGTAACCTATATGGAATCTTCAGGAACAAAAAACTGGAATTCAGCCAGTGTTAGCAACAACAAAAATCAGGTTATTTTGATAAATCCAGCTTCGCATTCTCTCATTATTTTAAGCTACATGAAATCTACCTCATACAACGGTGGTCGAATTAAACGATTACTGGTTGCGTTGGCAGTGATTTCTAATATTAATATCTTTTTTGGCCATAATGGTGTTGTTTAGAAATCTAGATTGCCGCAACTCTGTTTTAGTAAGGTAAACATCTTCATCTAAACTAAATTTTCCCTCGTCATAAATTACCCAAATTTTATAATATTATTAAATTTAAATTAATTATCATTGTCGTTAAAATCTCTTTAATTTCTTTTTCCTTTGCTTATGGTTACAAGGCAATGAAGCAGCGGTTACTAACGGCTGCTGCATTGCTATCATCGATGACGATAATAATGATTATGATGATGCGAAGCCTTGTTCATTTTAACAGTATTGCATAAAAATTTATCTTCAATAAGTTCACTAGTTACATTCCCTAGCATTTTTATTTAAGCTATAGTGATACAAATGAGTGCACTAAAATCTATTCATAAATATTACTACAAGGAATAATCATTTCAGTTCAAACTTAATCATATCTCAGTACACGAACTTAACTATTCAGTTTAGGAAGCAACAAATAAATTTAAACAGGCGAAAACAATAATTTAAGTTCAGAGATAAAATGTTTTCTTCAGAACGCATCAAAATCTGTAGTTGTACGAAAAATAAATATACAATTTTTAAATAGCAAATCCTGAAAAATAACAACAGCAATATACAGTGAACATACTAACCGTAAGCATTTCTTGAGCTTCCTTGCGTCTTTGAGAAACGTGTTCACTTTCCTTTAATAAATCATCATAATATTCCTTTTTGTATAGTTTGCTGACCAGTTCACTCTGAAGGTTGTCTTTTACGTAGTTTACGAGAAAATGCATTATAGCTTTTGGCACGCTATCCTGAATGTTTTTTCGAACAATCCAGAAGTATGAACGTATAAGTTGTACTGCACATTTGTTTCAAAATGAATAAACAAACGTTAAACAATCGCAAAAAAACTCGTTAAAGTGTAATATTAAAATGTAAATGCAGACTACTTCTGTGTGAGAAATGCACTTTAAAATGATAAAGTAAAAATCGCTATCCTTCTAGTTGAATATTATCTCGTTCTTATTTGACTCGGTCATAGCCAAGTCTGTTGTGGCCAAGAATAAAAACAGAAATCGTCAGATATATAGTCATACGGCTCATCCTCTTCAACATTAGGCCAGCTGATTGCTCTTTCTTGATGTCTTTTAGAAACTGTACTGGATTGTTTCGTTTCACATAGACAGTCTTTAGTGCTACTTACAACACAAATATTCTAACTAGTCCACTATCTATCATTCGCATAACTGTAAAATAATAATTCGAAGTTTCAGGGTTATGCGGCAATATATTACAATGACACAATGCTGTTTGATTATCATAGTAGCAGACAAAAGTCAATTGTGGAAGCTGTAGTGTACACATATATATATATATATATATATATATATATATATATATATATGGTATAGAACATACATGCCATAATTAAAATATTACAATCCATCGACAAAATATTTTGATCCTTATTAGGAAACTCATTGAAAGTAACCAGAGACGCAGCGGGCAGGAATCAAATCCATGCACGATAGATAAAATATATTTGCAATAAGGCTTAATTTGGGTCCCGTAGCGTGAATGAATTGTGTGGTTCTAAATAAAATAAACAACTATTCGATTACCGACAATAGACTCCCAGAAACATACGCTTAGTTAATTTTCTCTTGATTAGCGAGGGTACGGTGCGGTTAGATCTAGGGACCGACATCGCATATAAATGAATCCAGGCACAGGATAACTGATCTATTCCTTTAGTTCCAGCCATCGACCGAAATTACCTCAGTATCCTAGAAAACAGGATGTGAAATAGATCACCAACATATGCAATCGGCGTTCCCTAATAGGGTAGCAGCAAAGGCAACTTTATCAAACGCCAGAACCAAACAGTTTCATCACATAGTTATACAAGTGCATTAAATAATTGATATTTCACTACGATATAATTGAGAATAATAAAATAAAATAAGGATGACAACAAAAGCAACAACAACAACAACAACAACAACAACAACAACAACAATAATAATAATAATAATAATAATAATAATAATAATAATGATAATAATAATAATGGAAAAATAGTAAGTGAAACCAATAAATGTTAAAGGGCATATGAAGGAAAGTATCTGGTTCAGATGGACATACGAAACTAGGCAACAAATACAAATTTGGCAAGCTGGACACCTCCAGACAGCACAATTTAGGTCAAATCAACATAAAGGCAAGACGATATAAGCAATACAGCTTCTCCTCTCATTTCACTGTTCCGCTTCATAAAAAAATCAAATCTCGTAGTTAACATTGCCAAGATAAGAAGATTCTACTAGAAACTGCAAAAAGGTCTCCTTAAATTGATTCGACGCCATATCGCGCAGTTTCAGACCAAGAACTATTAAATCACGTTGACCCCATACTGGTATACGAATGGGTTCTATACCTTTTAATTAAATTCTAGTAGACTTTAACTGGTTCTGTCATGGTAAAATCTGTCCACCTTTCTCAGGCAAATCCGGCGCTGAATAGGGTAATAATGCTTCACCGGTGAATTGAATCAAAGACATGTAAAACATGATCAAACTAATGCAGTTGATGTGGTCTTACGAGGAGCACCTGTTGGCTGAACGAAAAATACATATATGGCAGTAAACTTCCTTTATTCTGTTTTTAAAACGGAGGTGGATGTATGCTTGTAAGCGACCAAGATTTTCGACTTGAAAGCATTAGGTCTCACTAGCGTATAACATAACTTTACGTAGACATGCATTACATGCACGATTTTTATAGAAACTTGAGGTAAAATCGTTTCCTTATAAATGGCGAAGATGAATGAAGGTTACTCGATATTTAGTGGTTCACATATTCACTGCGTCATTCATACAGCTAGCAAGATATATAAACCTGTCAATTCTGTCCAGATTTCCATTTGGAATCTGCAGAGTTAAAAGTAAGAACAATGAACAAATTAACAAGCATCAGATAATTAATACTGCGGTAGTTGTAATGGACGTACTATTGGCGCACTTTTACTAATTTTGGACAGATGTCTCTTCATGTGTGGTTCCTTAGGAATCGTTATTCTAATAAAATCAAATCGAAATGGCAGCCAAAGGTTCCTGTGTATTTGCCATCTCTCATGAGAGCGCAATACCGCGAGTTTATCATAAATAATAGAGATCTGCATATCGATAGTCAGTCTATTTAAAACATGTGGGAAATTTTCATAGCCATCTGTGTTCAAAAGACAGCGGTTAGGCCAATTAATTGAACCAGCAAATCATGACACGCTCTCGCGTTTCGAACAGAGGAAAGCAATCGTCTGATTATTGAAATTTCGTTAATTTAAGTATTATGACATGCCACCGTTGATTTGCATGGATTACGCCAATATATCGCCCGAGTTGTTGGAAAATATAGTCTACCGCAAACAGGTTAAAACTAATGGCAAGAGTAGAACACGATGTCATTGTAACAGCTATTTTCTTTCAGAGTTCGCCTTACTCAAACTCAATTTTACGTTATTTTGACCTTGTTTGGCTTCGAAATCCCCGACAATGACTAGGGTGTTAAAATTTCAGCAATGACACAGTTTATATACAATAACATTTTAAAGAAAGCTATCATCTCATTGATTGAATGAATAAGAGGTGGCGCGTTCACATTAATGACTCCATCAGGCAGCATATCCGTAACTAAGCATAAACCAACCACGAGTTAATATATATTCTGTAGTATATGAACTTGATTGTAGAAACGCAAAACTATACTTGTTTAATCAACTTTTTACCGCCATCTATGACGAAATAGAACACATCATGAAGTACACGAATCAATTCTGGTATACTAGATAAAATACATATTAGTACCCCGCTTGTGCAGTGCCCCAACCGTAAGATAACTATTCAAGAAGATCCCCATATTAAAAGAGCCAATGGATAAAGTATCTTTTGACTGAAATGTCACATGCACCAACAAAGGCTGCTGAAAATTCACCGTTCGTATTTTGGTGTTCTAATGAAAGACAATCAAGTTAGCGTTTCCAATCGTCTTCCCCTACATATCCCTGGAACTACTGCATGCGAGCACAGCCTTGTACTACTTCAAACGACGAAAGAGATCAATCGGGTACTTACAGGCAACCGATCAAAGTTAGAACTTGTTTTATTTACCCTTATACGAGTACTCGGGGATATCCATTCTTTCCATAATCGAAAAGAGCCTTAAATATGGAAACCCCAGTTTCATGTGTATCCGTAATACCTTGATTTTACTCATCCAACTTGCAAAACTCAGCAGATAGTTCGACCATTTTTATCATATGCGTCGGCTAACGATATATGGAATAATAGTTATACGAATTTTATCCAAGTATGTGGTATACAAATAAACAATATTTCGTCAATTTTGTATTCAGTCACCCTGCAGCACCAAGCAGACAGACAAAAAGGCGATTCTTTCTATATTCGGCACTATGAGATAAGGTAGGGAATCATCATTGTTTTATTCATAACTGTGCGGCCTAAAAAATAAAACCAGGTCACCAATTCAACATTTTGATAGATTATTAATATTTAGTCGTACTGCGTTTGCATGGCTTACACTCAAAAATCATCAAGCATCATTTGGCAAGAGATTACGTCTAAGTCATTCTGAAAATTAACATTTATATAAATATAATGGTCAGATTTATATATGCATTGACAAAATTAGCTGAACAATGCAATTTATAAAAAAGACCCCTTACTTTCTTATTATCAAGTACTTGCAAAAATTTCCCTGGCAAAGATAATAACCAGGATTCATCCAGCTCAATTTTACACCTTATGCCCACCAAAGGAGCACATCGCATTTATTTTCAATCATTACCTATGTTAACAACGATTTTAGTCAATCACTTCTTTGAGTAGATAAGATTTTGTATAGATTTTAAAGGTATAAAAGACGATATGCAAGACTTTAAAAAATGAACTCAAACACAGATATAGTCGATAGACTGCATTTGATAATGTATGCATTCTTTAATTTATAATCATCACGTAGTTGTACTTCATCCGTTACAACGTCTTACATTATAAGAAACAAAGATAACCGTTTTAAAAGTTAACGTTACTATATATATATATATATATATATATATATATATATATATATATATATATATATATATATAACGATGAGTTTTGAAGTCAGTATAATAACCTTAATTCTTGATTAAACTTGCAAAAAAAATTTAAAAAGATGTCAAGTTGGACTGAAACAGAAATATAACAAATAAACCCCTAAAAGTAATAGACGTGTCTCAAAATATAATACACTCATTCCAATTGCATGCGATGACAAATCGTGGCTTTGTGATAAAAATAATCTACATTGCATAATAGTATGACAGACATAACTAATATGTGATTGGTTACGACCAGAATATAATTATGACTGGATGAGTGAAAATATCAAAGTAATTCATATATATAAAAAGAATTCGGTTAAAATATAATAACTAAAATTGCAAACATTCTACTACTATGTATTTCCTAAAAACGATATACTGCTTATGTTTTCAACTCTTACCGATAATACCGCATTCCGTTTGCTCTTTTGGTGTAAGTCGATGGTGTTGCACACCCATCTAAAATTACAGGCAAACGGAAGAAAAATTGACAACTCACAAATGAGAAAATAAATTTGATAAAAACTTCATTATGCTTACGCCAAAACAGACAAGAATAACAAAATCAAATTTAAGATAATCAATGATAACTAATAAAAACTGGTTCGCAGCAATCAGCACACTGAAGTTGATAAGGATTTCAAACAAGTTTCCTTTAAAAAGATGTAGCATTTATTGCTGAAAAATAAGAAAATCTAATATTGGTTTTAGAAAAATGGCGCAACAAAGTACGTCTGCACTTTGTTGTAGCGAAAATATCATAAACATTTTCAAGTAGTTTCACACAATTTTTTTGAGTGATATTTCGAATACGGTATTCCTATGCTATATTGATCATACCTATTATTATTGAATTAACCTATAACAGCATCTAGAGCAGATCAAATTTTTACACGAAACGCACATTCATTCATTGGCATTATATTTTCATATCGCTTTGCAAAATTTAAGTTTATGTCACTTATGCGGTCTTACATCATTGCTGTTTGTTGTCTAGCAGCTGCTTTTCGATTACACGACTGAAAATTAAATGGATTACTCTAATTGTAAGCTTTAGCCTAAGACACTGCATAAAAATTTTCCGACGTACAATTTAGTTTCTTGCGCGTGTGTTACTCAATATGAAATACCTACTATACAGCAAACTAAAAAACAATGAACAGAGACCTAAATTTCGCACACGGTAGGATCTATATAATACAGTGATAATAAGGAATAATTAGTCAGGCTTCTCCAATGAACCCCACTTTCCTCTAGCCTTCCACATAATTTTTTCCATCAAATTGTCTTTCTGTTAATGAGAGAACTATGCGCTATCACCAAGTGACTGATTTCGGGAATAATAGAACCCAGCCAAAAGACGGCCAGCTAATCCCTCCTGCAATTCCCGCCAAAAAACTGAGTTACTTTGGTGGCCCGGACAGCAGGACGAGGTTGTCACTTCAAACAGTGGCTCAACCAGCACAATTGGTGATCTATTATGAAGTTCAGAACTGGTTGGCTCGTAAACTTTGTTCATGATTAATGCCTACTGACGCTCAAATGTCAATGAACTAAACCAAATCGAACAAATACATCGGTTAAAAAAGCTGAAAAGCCGTTGGCAAACTATAGCATGTCATCTCCCAGTTCTCTACTACACAAAGCAGGACGAACAGTATGCTTTACTTGAAGAGCTCAGAATTGATGCCTAGTAAAATAAACAGGATATTCCTAAGTGATTATAACAAGTTTCCAAAAGCAGTATCTGCAAGGCTAATGCATCTGAAAATATCCGCAGAAGCCGATCCGTCTTATATGACAAGATATTCTAGGTAAAAAATACTGATTGAAAGTAGACGCCAATTAGTAAGGTCTTAGACTGGATAAAAATTGGTCGTAATGATTTTGTATGCGTTTAACTTCATACTGTAACTTGTACACTTCTTAAGCACAAAGAATGGTTCACTTAAGCTCATCTTGCAATTCTACTATCAGCGTATTCGACATCAACAAGCTTATCACCACCATCGATCTCCAATCAAGAGATTTACCGTGACTCCAGCAAGCTCTGCGTCGATAATATGTCTAAACAGAGTGGGAGAAATGGCACATGTCTTCCGTGCGACCGAAACTTTACCAAACGTTTCAGTGAGGCGACTACCAGTACGAATACATACTGATGAATCCTTATTGGCCGCTACGCCATAATGTAACAATAACTCACCATAAACTTATACGTGAGAAATTTAAGTAAATGTATTCTAAAGCCTGGGCAATCTGAATCAATAAAACAGAAACATACATTATATTTTAAAATGTAAAAAACACAAAACAAAACATGATGAAGTGACGCAGCTATATATTCGCACTACTAGAAGTTGATTTAGCCAAGCAGTCAGCTCTGTCTAATCTAGGAAAGACACAATAATGTGCTACAGATACCGGCTGCACGTCTCTAGAGCGCAACAGATTGCTCGAACTTTAGTCCACGCATCTCGTGACCACTTCAAACCCTGCCTAGATGGGCCACATTCACTTCCCTCACTCTTCGCGAATCCTTCTGAGGACAATAGCACTGGTCATCTTTGATGAAACCTAGGGCAAACTGATAGCAGGACATTTGGCAGGAATGCAAGAATCACATCCATTCGTTTGGGTCGGATTCCTCTTTCTGGAATGTGATAATTAGCTTGTGAAGATCCTTTTGAACAGCTGTTCTTCCGAAGCACGTTAACGTTCATCTGAATTTTCAGTGACCGAAGAAATTGTTGTCGTGTATACGTTTATAATTGTGAAGTCTTCAGATAAATGTAATCGCATGCACGTGCACGCTCGTGTTCGTTAAATTTCAGTGCTTATTTGTCATTTCCCCTTTGCACACGTTTGACTACTGGTTTTATTCTTCCTATTCGTCATGCCTTACTTATGGATGCATCACTGATTATAGAATGACAAGTATTACCGACGAACTAGTTACAAATGCATGTCAGGAGAAATAGTTAAAAACTACTAATATTTAAGTTAATAAGGTAAGGAGTTAATAATTAATTACAAGCTAGACAAAAATAATAGAGAAGTACCTGTTGAAAGAAGGATTATAGTAATACTGTGAGTAAAGTCCATGTATAACATGGAAGGTAAATGATCTCATCAATAAGAGACTTTACTTAATAGACACAACAAGATAACAAGAATCAAAGAATGAAAAATGGCTGATCCGAAAGTTAATTAATAAATCGTAATTGATTGATTTGCTTTTTTCCATAGTATTCATTTTTCGCTCACAAATAGCTAATCTTAATTTAGCATTCATTTACTGTAGCTAATTTCCGATTCCGAACTATGCAATCTTCTCTATTTACCATTCATAGGTGCTGTGTTCGAAACCGAGCCTGGTGATTGATTGGCTCGTTTCATTCATTACGCACTTCTCGGTTTAGATCTATTTAACTATCCAAATTAAGTTTAAGCTAGTTTCCGCTGGATGAAATGTTCATATTTGATGTTCCCCTCTTCCCACTTTAATGAAGCGTGGACATTTAACCACATACAAAAATTTAGTCCTTGCATTGAATTGGCTACACTCCTGACGTATCGAACGCTTCAACTATGTCTTTTTTGTTATCAAACATCGTGACCAGCTTAAAATCTATTTTTAAAACCGTTTGCATATTATAATTTAAATCTATTGATTTTAATTGTCTATTTTACACTTTAATATTACAGTAACTCTACGATCCTTCTTCGTTACATAAGGCTAAAAGCATATCAATTCATTATTAAATTTACGCTATTCCTCATCGCAGTTTTCTTAACATAAGATAGTAACCAATATCAATAAATATTTCTCGTAGTCAACCTAATTCATTCTCTCTATAGTTAATATCTGCTAACACATGGTTCCTAATTGTAATTTATTTAAAGATACCGATTCTCATTCCATACGGATACATGATACTCGAGTGAGTATCCGTTCGATGAACATCTATTTATAATTTCGGAAACATACATACAAGTCCATAAACAGTATTTCGCCCAATAATTAATCTTTAATCATATATAGAGGTTCGCTCAACTGATTAGCTAAGACTCAGAAATGTTGTCATCTCGTCCTCTCCAGAATTACAAATAACATATATATCATCCAAGAACAATGCATAATTTTCACCTTAGTAGCGTCCTACCTAAGAGGTTTATTCAAACAATACATGACCTTTGCTATCGGAACTGACAATTATTGCCCCATTCGGACTGCTCTAACATGACTTTTTCGTACTATAAAATATGCAAAGCCATACATATAATCATTATTCCAAATATATGCATAAATAATTGGCATTTGACTTTCTATTATTAACGATTAATCGACTAGACTATTTGACCATGGTTACTGCTTTCAAGCTCCACTATCCATCACTTTCGGTCATTTCACATTTTTCGACCATCTAAGTTATACGAAACGAATTCATCAGTGAATTATGTTTTATGTTTTCCATTACATTAACAATATTTCTAAATCGGTTACTCAGATTCTGCACCATACACTCTGGGCGCGGCTTTACCTCTTGGCATGAGGGAGTTACCTTTCGTTCGTCTTTCCTGAAGCAAATGACTTCATAGACAGGTTTATATTTACTATAATCGAATGTTAACATTATAATTGCTAGGTCTAATTATAATGTAGCTTCCTTTTTATCTGAAAGTAATTGCGATGTTTTAGCGGTCTTAGTAATAATTCATTTATTCGTGTTCTCTCAATCTGAGTAGCCGTTCTCAAACCGCCAAGAAACAATTCAATTTTAAATCCATTAAGTAACATTTTAGAAATATTCACAACACGATTGATAAAAGTTTCGATAATTTAATCTTTTGAAGGATTACAGATGCCTACATTCTCAAATTTTCTGTCCTGCACAATTCTGGTGCATGCTTCATCTACAAATTTAAAAGCTCTGGCGTGGAGATTGGAAATTAATATACACCTTATTTAATTCTGCCATTAATCAGTTAAAATGTATGTTTTCCTGAATCACGAATTTATGTATTCCATGTTTACATAACTTACTACAAGCACTTAAATTTGTTTTACATAAATAAAATTTAGGAAAACAAAATTTTTTAAATGTATTAATAAACGAACTGAGTCATTTTCCTTAATAACTGCTTATTTATGTTATGGAAGCGGTCAACAGCTTTTACCGCATTGTATCCATATTCGCGTTTTAGATGTTTTCTAAATGCAATTATCGCCGTGACAGAATATTTCATAATTATCATAGCTATGTTTTCGACAAATGATTTCGTATTCCTGGCAATGTTTTTCTCTTCGAAATTTCGGCATGACGTTTTGAATAAATTTTTCACATGAAAGCTTATCAGAATGTTAAGATTATACAAATATATATAACCAACACCTCTCTTCATATAATTATGGGTATTATTCAAAAGCGGTTTTATTTATATTTTGTCGCAATTCTCTAGTCAGTGAAACGTTCAATGCATATCTGAACTCATATTAATGCTAGTTCAAAACCATCACCTCACAAACATGTTAATCGATAAGTAAAATGATTAAGACTAGTTAGATAACTATAGTTGCTGATGTACGTTTACGAAATGTTAATAAAGTCTAGGTACTTTGAACTCGCTACCCACAAATGATACTGAAGAACTGAAAGCGATCAGAAAATCGATAAATGCGTTTAACACGAGAGCAACCTTTAATTAAAGAGATTGAGAAAAGGCCTAATACACAAATAGATACTTCTAGCTTAAATTATACATGATTCGCCAAGTGAAATAAAAGAATTTAAAAAATCAATGATTGTGCGGGTGGTGTTAACAATTCTTTGAATCAAGTTCTCAAGCTTTATTTATAGAATTCAAAGAATTGTTCGAAAAGGAATAGCTTGTGTAAGCAAAATTGAAAGAATAAAATAGAGTATATTAGCTATTATAACACACTTTCAATACTTTACTCGGATTATTCAATTTATTCTATATTTTCCTGCTGATGGACAGTGTCTCATTGAATTTGTGCCTAGCGGTTTTAGAATACAAATACATTCATCCTATTATTCCTTGATTTCATCTCAACTGATTTTCAAATTAACCTGGTATTATGGTTACAAATAGATACGTTTACAGCCTTCATAATCCATCTAGGCCAAAATTCTGGATGTGCATACTGTTTTAAGATCTCTTCCTACCTTAATTATGCGTATCGCCCCACAATGACACGTCAAGGTATAATCTTTAGATGGTATTTTGTGTACCTATGACATGTCCGGAATTCTATTCTTTTGACTTGGTGGTTTATCGCCTAAGGAGAGCGTTTCGGCGCAGTTATAATATCATATTTTGTTTTTTGTTTTAAAAATTCAATTTGGAGATACAGTCTTCTCAGTGTATCTGATGGTCAGATTCGTGTTAGTGCTTAGATAGGTTCAATTTCAGGGTGTGGTTATATTCCAATACTGTTATATGGTCACACCTTCTTACCTAAATTGTGCGTATCGTTTCCTCTACATGTCAAGTTACAGACTTTGCTAGACATTTCATATACCTCTAACGTGTTCCAGGGATCTATTATTTCTTTTGGTTTGGTAGTTTGATGCCCAAGGCGAAAGTTCGAATGCAGTTCTAATATTATATTTCGCTTCTTAAGTTCTTATTTTTTAATCAATTTCTAGAATGATATTGTCAAGGTCTTAACTTCGCCCTTTTGTTTCTCCTGTTTTATACTTATTAAATCAGGGTCAAATTTCATTACTGTTAACATTAATTCCCGTGGACATCCACCATTAAGTCTCCGTAATTCCTCTTATCTATATTTGAAATAGGCTATTCTAAGATTTCTTGCTTCATGCCTTTTTTGGCAACATACGAACGATTCGATTAAAAATGAATTAAGATACTCGAATAAGTATCGGTCCTATAGTTATCTTTCTCTAATACCTTGCTATTCCATGTAAAGTTTACATCAAAGAATGCTCCCTCCAAATGTTTTATTTTTCAAAGTGTACACTAGTTGTCCAAGTTAAGGTTTTTAAATATTCATCAATGCCATGTTGCCAAGTTGTAAAGAAGTCATTAAAAAACCTAAGAAAGATGTTTGGTTTGATAGTTAAACGAACATTGGTTTCGCGGGCGTTGATATTTATTACTACATTTGTCAGTTTAAACCAAATATTGTATATACTTAATGGATCATGTGTTTATATCAAGATCGCAACCTCGATTATTGTAATGAATTGAGAGATGTTCTTCCAGGAATTCTCTCAACATAATGCATACTTTATGAATCGTGGCATACATTAGTTGAGGCACTGACACGCATCTCACGTGTTTATAAAATTACTTTCTCAAAGCAAAGTATGCATATGAAATATATATTGTTATCATTTCTCAAGAATACGGCCATCAAAAAGATTTGGAAGTCTATAAACATTTCTCCATGTGTAACTTTAGTAGATTCGCTAGGTTAATAAGGGAATAAATAAAAATAAAAAACAATGAGTTGAAAAATCACTAATAATTAAATGGAATAGAATATTAGATGATTCGAATGAATTAAATAGTCCGCTATTGTTTATTTAATAAGACTTCATTTCCCATTTGTAGCTTTTATAACACTTCTGAATTAAAGCTGGAAGTATCCAATTACGCATGAGGACTTTCTCTCTTCTACCTTATTTCAAACATATGAAACACGCCCATTTATTTATTGCCAGATTTACTTTCATTTGCGGGTAGCTAGTTCAAATTATTCTAGGTTCTACAATTTCGTAAACCTAAATTAAAAATCTTACACATTTAACCAGTCAAATTAATTTTTTTTATCGATTTAAATAGTTGTAAATTTATGCGAGTTGAGATAAGCATTAGAAAATCCATTGTCTAGAGAAATTCTTCAGTAGCGTATGGATATGTCAATGAGGTATAAACCCGAAAAACACCAAGTTTCGTCTAAGTAATTTAGAACTAAGCTAGTAGGACAATAGTCACAGTTTGCCTTTGAAATATATGACAAGTTTGAGATTTAACGTGAATTTTCATTTTCAATTTTATCACAACTTGTTTAACACGTACACTAATAGTTCAATTTACAACTATAAACACATACTATACAAACGGTATCTTCAATATCCAATACCTGATCCGAAATTGGTAGTCCATAGTCTGACAAATCACTAGTTGAACCCTGAGGCCGCAGCGTCGGTGAATCTTGACCATTGGTCATTACTGAATTGGCATTTACGTGTATAGGTCCTGGTTTGCTAGATGAAGCAGGTTGTACTTGATTGCGACTGTTTGTTGTTATTTCACCAAGTTGTTGCTAATTTTTATTTAAAAAATGCATAAAATATGGTATCAGCGTAAATTCGAGTTTAAATACCTGTACAAGAAACACAAAAAGAAAAGCAATAAATTAGCATTTAAGATCTGACGATTGATTAGGAGCGAGAACCCCAGTTAGATTAAACATTATTATTTTGAAGAGAACCGTCAATATGGTAAGAAAGAAATAGTGTGAGCTACCTATAGTATCTCTATTGCGAAGCCGAAAAGATTCAAAGTAAAATCTAGATTTCTATCACAGTGGACTCTAGATCTCGCCACAGGACCATGTTCATCGTTAGATTAAAATGGTCACCAATTTCAATGTATCTTGGATATGAAGGGTATGATGCGAATTAATTAAGTGGTGAATATCGCAAATGATAATATCCAGCCACGAGATTGTTCACTTATTATCCCCTGATTCCAAACATCCAGTGGAGTATCCCAGCAGGATAAGCATCAGGCGTTTATCTACCAAGACTTTGGAGCATAAAAGAGACAAGCTTTATTGTGCCATATTCAAAAAGAAATTTTTGCACATGGGAACGGAACAATGAATTTTATTAAATTTCGCATTTCAAAAGAATAAACAAAAATAATAATTGAAAATTTGTTTTACTTAATCGATGCTCTTTATCCGAGCAAAATCCTATATATAATTGATTAACAATAAAGCATGTGTTTGAAGTTTACAAATAGCTTCCGTTGGGTTTGAAACGTTCATTAAGGGACTGGCCGCACAAATGAACAATTTTACTACGGAATTAGGTAAAAAATAAGTCTCGACCGGATTATTAATAATAAACTCTGATGAAATCCGCGTAAACGACCCAAACAAAATAAGTGGGCTCAATAATGGAGAACGCACCCAAGAGGAATCAGAAAGAAATATGCCGGTTTTTTCAGCCATATCGATGAGTTTTTTCCGATCGTCATCAGAATTTAAGCCAATGTGAAAGGGCCACATTTGTGGTTCTAAAAATTTGAAGCATCAGTCCTATCACAAGAATTTAAAAAAGATGCACCTATTGTGCGCGTGATTGTCCAGGAATTACGTGACCGAACGCTAAAAGTCCAATTGGAAACGGCGGTCAACCTCATGTATGAAGAGTACAAAAGACGAGTATTTGATCACTTCCGAGCGAGGCCGCAGGACGTGTTTTCAGAATTGTAGTCTCAAACCATTACTGTGTGAGATGCCCATTGATACCATGGCACATAACAAACGATGGTACACCAAACTGAGTCTTTACCCGGGTTGCAACCGCATGAGGCCATCATATTTATGCTGCTGGATCCTACCAAATACGGTGCAATATCCAGCGCTCAGGGAGGCATGCAAAAAAGACTTTAGACTCTTCAACGTTCGGCCATGATAAAAGTGGCAGCTGCAACTCCAGGCAGGAGCCTTATTACATCATCTGGCAGGAGCGACATACCTTACTGGAATTCTTCGCGGCATAATCAGCAAGTCCGCGACAGAATGCAAAAGACAGTGGCGTGGAAGCAAAGTCAATATATAAGATCACCAGCTTCGACGAATATATCGTCTAAGCGTCAGTAAAACCAGTATAAAGCTCATAGAGAACGGCCAGTTCAATGGGGAAATCAGATGGAATCAGATTGCCTTCGAAGAAAAAGTAATGGAAACGTTGCCACATGTACGGATTTTTATAAAAGTAAAATTTCTAGAACTCTTCAACGGACAGCCGGCAATAATGCAATTGGATACTAGAGCTAATATGGGGGTATTGCCAATGACTTGTCCATTAAACAACGTGAAACCTATGAGAGCAAATTTGTCAGGCATTGGGAGTGTCGATGGTGGCTGTGGGCGAAGGGGACACGAAATTATTAATAAATGAAAATATCTACCTTATGTCTTTTGTTCTAGCGAATACGCAAACACCCTTAATGGGACTTGATTTCATTAGAACAGAAATTAGTAGCAGCAACTCGAGCAGCCCAAGAAATTATAGAGGCTTGCGTTCTTGAACCATCTTCTTCTGTTTTTCGAACTCAAATGGTTTACGTTACGAAAAATGATGATTCGTTCCGATCGGCGGTTGATTTTCGGCAATTAAACTCGGTGACTAAACCTATTCAGTTTCCCATGTCGGCTCTGCGTGATCTGTTCCTACAGTCAGCGGAAGGCAAATGGTTTGCCGTACTTAATCTTAAACAGGTACTTTGGCCAATAGGCGTGCGTCCCGAAGACTGATGGAAGATAGCGATGCAGGCACCCCAAGGTCCTCTTCAATTCACTTGAGTATCATTTGGTCATAAAAACTAACTGAAATTGTTCCAAAGAATGATTGACTCTTTCGTGTCTGAAATACTCTGTACAACAGCTTACGTGGACGATGTTATTATATGGGCCATTATTAAATTAATTAAGTATTACGCTGCAGATATTGCCCAAAGCTGTACAATGGCGATTACATTTTAATCCAGAAAAAGTTCAGATAGGTCGGGAATTGCGATTTCTGGGTCACTCAGTCTCGGCGGAGGGATGTATGGCATTAGATTCAAATGTACAGCCTATCAAGGACTATCCGGTGCCTACTAATAGAAAACAATTGCGCCGGTTTATTGGTATAAATTTCGATAGATCATATCTCGCAGGGATAGCGGTTACTCAACAACCCTTGTCTAAGTTAACTAGCGCCACGATACCGTTTCGTTGGACGGAGGAGGCTCAAGAAGCATTCATCATATGCAAGAAAAATTAAAATACGCAACTATTTTGACTTTCCCGGTAGGTAATATGTCAATTGTTACAGACGCGTCATATATTAGCATAGGAGCGGTTTTACAAGCTGACGGACATCCTGTGCCGTATATAAGTCGTACACTCACTAAGGCGGAAAAAAAACTACACCGTCACAAAAGTGGAGTTACTTGTCGTACAATGGGCGCTATGGAAGTTTAGGTATTTTGTCATCGGTGGACAAATATACGTCTTTACCGACCACAGAGCACTATTACATTAGGGATCATTGAGTATTAAGAAACGAGTTCACCGAGCCCTGTGTAGCTAGCAATCAACTTAATGCTAAGTTTACATGTTGAAGAGACTTGGTCGGAAGAAACAAGGAAGCATGCAAAAGCTTGCCATTTCTAGTCCCCACTCTTGTTTAGAACGCTGAGTTTTAGTGACAAGTGATCCAACAAACGCACAAACATCCGTGAGCGAAAGCCAAATTCCTTATACGTCTTAAGTACGCGGATAGTAGTGCAGAATATAAAAAAACCTAGAGCGGAATTCCAAGCAGATTATGGAAACCAAAAAACCGTTATGGGATTCAGTGGATAAACCAGTGTTGCATTATCAAATCCTAGGTAAATGGTAAGGCCTTGTCTTATGCTAACTGGACTAAAATCATGTTTTGTAGAGATAAAACTTGCCTCACTTCTGTATGTTATCTAGATATATATACTCATAGGAAATAGGAATTCTCTCTCTCTCATAAATTTCAATAATATTTTATGAGTGTAAATAATTAATTTGTCGTTATTTATAAAAATTTTCCTTGGTTTTTGTTTCTCGTCGTAAGGATACATGGCATTGAAATATTAACTTCTAATGGATTTTGTAATTGCTATGCATGATGATGATGACGAGAAAAAAGGTAAACATCGTCGGTTTATCATAAATTGGTCGATGATGGTACGATAATACGACACCATTTCATTTACATGCTTAACAGTGTGTCAAGGATGCCTTTTTGGTGCTATTTAAATAGAGCCAAATTAGGCTAAAGTAGAATAATTGTCTCGTAATGTCAAAATGTGAGAAATATTTAGAATAAATGATAAAATATACCATCAATAAAAGTTTGAATCGTTAAAAGCTTACCGCTTGATATTGACTGGCTAATGTATCAGAAAAATCTGGATGGCGAGTATTGATGTAAGCCAATTCAATTGCCACCAGATTTTTCACCATTTCGTTGGTTGGATGTAATCGCTGACGAAGCAATGAAGTAACTACGTCAACAATACGTTCATACAAGGCGGGAAAGCGCATAATTTCCTGCTATTAATAAAATATTTTATAGAAATGGAAAATGTTAAATCAGCATCAAACCCGACATTTTAATATGCGTAATCAAATAGGCGTCAAGAAATGTTGCACTTGATTTTGTACACAAAGATATATATATATATATATAGCGGACGTTCAACATAATATGCTGATGAAACATCATTAACCATATCTCTTCTGTGTAAACAATGTCGCTAGATTCTCGCAGATTTTCGAGAATAAAAGTATTCGGCCAGGCGATTTCAACACTATCACAGAACTACCACAAGAAACAACTGAATTTTTGCAGTGAAAATGTAGAAAGATAAATAAAATGGAATACAAGATCATGCATACAAAAGCTTCAGATTACCTTAGTAATAGCAGAATTTGAAATAGCACAATCGTTGAGGTTAAACAAGTGAGTAATATATGGTGTAAGAATGGTTCCCAACAAAAAAGCAAGTTGTGACTACCACCTAAAAGTCCCTCAATAATGGAAGACATTACCTAGGCAGTAATATTTATTTCTAACAATAATTATTTGAAGTATGATTCCAATCTTTAAAGCCTGTTTTCACTTAGCTGTTTTAATTACTATTATTATTATTAGCTGTAGTACATACGGTAGAAAACAATTCTTAAGATTCCTAATATGAAAACTGCAGTTTGGCTGTCAGCAAAACCTTTACAAAGCTTACGAACCAGGGTGCCGTCCCCTCTTAGTTTCCAGCATATGTAACGTGGAGACGGTTATTTTGAACTTCAGGTCTAAAGAAATGTCATCTAGGCTGCACCTAAAGTAAAGGACGACCAAAAACATCAGTTAGTGTAACTGAAAATTGTGTGTAATGTTTAGCAGAGTGGTTAGTGGTTAAAGCACCAGATTTCGAAGCAGATCTGTCCAGGTTCGACAGTCCGTGATGAGTTCCCAATAAGGATAAAACTGATCTACTGGATGAATTGCTTTTGTACATCATATAATACTTGATTACAAAGTGTAGGTAGAATTGTTCGTTTACGTAGAAGAGCGAACAATTTCTAGTTTTTATATAGGAAGACAAGCCAAGGATTTATTAATATTAACCCTCGTTGCAGTGGCTAACCTTGAGGCTTAAAACACGCAAGTGGCTCTAATTAGGACTGATGTTAATACAAGAGGATTAACACACAGCAGCGCAAGAATCAAGATTAAAAATAATCAAGATGATAGAAGTTTACCCTGAGGAATTAATAAAAAGGCAGAATAATACATTAATATATTTTATTAGATTGGCTTTCTTTAAACTCTTATAAATAATTTCATTCAATGAAATGCGCGCAAACGAAAACTACCTACATATTCTAGTTTGGAGAAGCTATTTCGTATGTTAGCAGGACAGATAGACACCCTAACGAAGAAGTTATAAAATATAGTCTCATCTAGGTGAAACTATCACTTTAACGCGGACAGTCCGCATAATAATGCCAACCGATCATAGGTGACAGTATTTATATTGGAATGGAGCAGTTATTTTCGGCTTTTAACTTAAATAAAATATATACCCACAAACGTTGGTTCGACAAAATAACAACCTTGCTGCAGGCGCAGGATTTATAGTAAGAAGCTCCTTTCGTACGCGTCGCTGCTCTGAAATTAGCCACATGATTGCGTCGAATGTCCCTGGGCTATGATAGTTTGCTCCAAACTGGGGCTAGAGTCAAAGAACGGTTAAAAACCACTAAGAGTACATTGAGCATCTCGCGGCGGCTACTCCAGTATCAGAGGAATCGATGTCAACTTTGTAGAGCCACCCTAATCTTTTTTTGAGCCCCTTTAGCTTACATTACGATAAAGGATGGTTCGCTCAGATTCGTTTCGCATCCAAAACCTACTCAGCATCTTCTGATCCTGCAGATAGCTAGTAGTTTGCCATGCCTGAACGAAAGTATGGCTTTCGGAAACTTGATGTCCGGCTGGATGACCACTAGAACGATGCGGTACAAGTAACCCAAGATTATTTTCACTTAATTTTGATATCCTATAGTCTAAAGAATACATAAAACATTTTTCAAAATATAATGGACTGTTTAGTGGTTGATTTAGTCTGTACTGTAGCGTACGTTGTAATAACTTGAGCAGATATCGTGTGCTCGGCATCAGAACATACCTTCTAAAGCCGCTGAATGGCAATTACATTTCAATTCAGAGCTACTCATTTTTGACAGATGGAGGTAAGACATTAAACTGGAACGTCTAGCCTTTTAAGGATGATCCTGTGTCGGCCACTAAAAATTGCACCGGTTTATTGGCATGATTAACTTTTACAGTCCATACCTCGCGGGAACCAGTCATTCAACAAACCTCGTCTAAGATAATTAGGGAAAAATGCCGTTTTTGTCCAATATAATTGTAACAGATGCGGAAGACATAAGTGAATAATCAGTATTACAAGCCAACAGACGCGGTCTCACTAGCGGAAGATGATTATACTACCACTCAATGGGAACCACCATAAGTACACAGGGCTCTACGGAGTTTTAGATATAAGCCGCTTGTATGCAATAACCTCGCAGAATTTCTGCAGTTCACTACAAGTTAAGGTTACCCAAGATCATGACAATGGTGTCACATGTCATATATTAAGACAACTATAAAACCAAAAAAGCAGTATCCACGCCATCTACTGCTTCGTAAAGGACAAGCAGAACGGTGCTGTGCTAGGGTCCATACGAACAAAGCTGATACCTATTTAACATAAAGCGCTGAGACATCTCAGATAAGGCCTATTTGAAAAAGATGCAGAAGCGAATTTATTGACACGGCTTTGCAAAATATATTTGTAGGTAAAGTCATAAGTGCAATATGTGCCAGTGTTGAGAACAACCGAAAGGTTCAACCTTGATTTCAATTCCACCGCAAAAAATCAATTTTTGTGAGCACTTTGCCTGCGGCGCGTGGCGGAATAACAAGTGCTCTTTCTATGGTCGATAAATTTTACACGTACTACAACAGCAAAAATCATAAATATATATATATATATATATATATATATATATATATATATATATATATATATATATATAATCATTTTTACTTACTATTAAAGCTCGCATTCATCCTAAGCAGAAATTCATTAATAGCTTGTTTATGCAAAATCATATTGGTAAAGTAATAAAATCTAAAATTATACATAGCCTAATGCAAAAAGCGACCATCCACTAGGTAGTTGATGTTATATTTTGTCTGTTGTAGAGAACTAATATATGCAATTGTGTATGAAGTATAGTGAACCTAGTAACACTTTCAGTTCAAATAAAACTATAAGGTTAAACCCTTATTAACGGAAGGTATAAACTCATGTAATAATTCGTTTTGTGTGTATTGGCGATTCATCAATTGGAGCCGGTATTAGGCCTTACACCAACAATATATTTTGTAAAGAAATGTATAACAAATTGAAAATACGATTTCTTATTCGTATTTGTATTCAAGCACTAACGGATTTAATTTTATATAATGATATGGACAAAGCAACTTTAGAGCCAATCCACTAAATATGGTATACATCAAGCTTGCAAAAGGTGCCCCCGCTATTGTTACCGCAGCAGTACATGGTACCAATGCAATTGATATAATGATATACTAAATTTCATCAAAATTAAAAATTAAATAACCCGTCACTCCATTAAATCCATACACTCCGGCCTGGATATATATTAGTTAACAAAATTTGCCGTAATCATGGCATCATTCAATTAAATAGATGAGTTCTATATTAAACAATCATTGATTGCGCCACCAGTTCCATTGTATTTAACCAGACGTCGAACAACATAGCAAAACTACCGCCAGTCACACGCACTGACGCGTTTCGACCTTCCATTATCATCATCAGAGTACGACGGCAAACTGACTATTTTGTTCGACGACTGGTTAAATTAAATGGGATTGGTGTTTACTTCAAGCTCGCAAACATGATTTAAAGAATTCTTTCTACCACTCGCGCAAACAATGGTTTTTAAATTGGATTGCCCATATATTTCTGTGACGAATGCTGCACACAAAGAATGTCCGTAAATGCGTAGAAATCGTGCAGCTGACATTTCCAGTCGAGTTCAGTGTATGTTAAACTACTAGAGGTGAGAGCCGTAAATCTGATTTTGCTTTCCATATAAATGCAATGCGGTTTGATTTTAGCTAGTAAGTTTTCCGTCGTCATCTGATAATCGTAGATGTTCGAAAGGCGTCAGTGCGTGCGAATGGCGGTAGTTTTGCTATGTTATTCGACGTCTGGTTAAATGCAATGGGATGAGTTGGATATTGTTTGTTTTGTGGAATATATATGCACTTGTGTATGAGGTGTTGAGTACTTAGTAAGAAATAAAACCAAATACAACCAGAATGAAGAACCTACACGAACGATAGGTATAACCTCATGTGCGCATGTGGTTCATACTTATTAGCAGTCCAATAAAATTAAGGTGAACTGTATATTGGCCTAAAAGTCGAAGTACAGAGCTGTGTAAACAAAAAATGTAAATTCACTGGCATTCCTAGGAGAAAATGGAATGACGATTATTATTCTTTATATTATTTTAACACAATGGTACAATGTTTTATTTGCTTATTGTTTTTGTATTAAACTAATTAAATACATCTGTACCTTTAAGTTTGCGATCTTGGTATAAACACCTGACCCAATACGCACTAAAAATTTTGTCAGTACACACTAAAGTTTGTATAGTGTAGAAAAAACCATACAACCAGCCCCCATCCGCGGAAAATTCGTGAGAGCATATGAGGAGTTCCCAATAAGGACGAAACCGGGCTACCGGATAAATTGTCTTTACTACGCTGTACAATGCTTGCTTTATACTAACAGATATAGGTAAATAATGGGATAGATATTTATATCAAGATCGAAACCTTAATTAAAAGTACATTTTATCACTGCCTGTGCAAATAATTTATAAAATTAAACAGTTGGCAATATTGTGCAAAAATACTTGTTTAAATCATAAAGCTCTTTAAAATTCAAACTAGATTAAAAATATATCGTGCAGATAGCAAATAATACATATAAAGAAAATAAGAAAGTATCGTCCATGTGGGGAAATTTAAACGAATTTATGAAAGTACAAGTATGATGAAGTTATTGTTGTTCATGCAGCTCAAAGGAGGACCTATATAAAATTTAGGCCTAATAGCCGGCGGGATGAAACTAGTCGTATTTTAGAAAGTAATATCAGACATGCCGATAATATTGGTATATCATTTGAGGCCAAAAGTCAAATGGCTGATAACGAAATGAAAACAAGAGTGACAGATGTGGGGGACAGTTTTTGGATGCTGAATTAAATTTTGACTACTGACACCCTGAAACCCCATACCTAATGAGACCATACTCATGAGCCAAAGTTTACAGACCATTTAGAAGGTTAGCTATTCATTCCAACAAGAAATGAGCAATCTAAAGCTCAATTACATCCTATATACAACCATGCGTAATATAAAAAATAATTAATTTATATTTCACAATCTCTTACCTTATCTGCCATCTTAGAAGATGGACAACAGAAAATAAAACATGCATTCAACTGCATTTACGACAATCATATATCAGTTGTCAACTTACCATTCCCCTTTAATAAAATTACTTTTTTTGGATATTATATAGCATTTAACTTAGAAAAATTAAATAACATTTGGTTATGTTCCATGTAGACATGTGTAATCTTCGCATTCCCATTAGCTAAATAAGTAACTTTATACAAGTAACTATATATGCTGATTCTCAAAGTTAAAATTCTGGATTTATGGGTATTGCAACCCTCGGTAGCACAGAACTATCTCAATGTGAGGTCGTTACTCATCTCATCTTACGAAATTAAGATAATTTAACGAATTAATTATTTATGTCAAGGTTTTGATTTTGATATTAACACCAGTCGAATTATAAAAATAATTTGTCAGTAGAGACTAAGCAATGCATAATGTATAAAAGAAAATTCATCCACTAGACCGGATTCGTCCTTATTGGGAACTCTTAACGTAATGCCCAAAATATTACGCGGAATCAAAATAAACTGCTCATTTTGTGCGGCGCAATTATAGGTGTGCACTAAAACGGGCGCCAAACTCCTTAATTAGCGTTGCCTATTCGTTAAATCTATATTAGCTCCTAGAATGCTGAGCAGTCGATAGTAAGGACGCTTATACACGGACACAAATTTCCTAGAAAAATGTCGATGCAGTTAATTTTATGCCTTCGCTACCCGATTGTCCATGAAAGAAGGTATCTTGAAGTTGAAGTAAAAAGATTTATTAAGCAATTATTGCAGTCAATGAACACTTGCGTTGTTTTGAATAGTCCTAGAATGAATTTATTTCACAACAATAATTATCATTGGCCAATTAACACTGGACTGATTTAACAAAAAGATGATCTACAGACATGAACACAATGCTATTAAGGAGAAGGTTTAACTTGATTTTATAACATAGCGTAACATATAATTGCTTTATTTTCGATATATAGATAAAATATAGTCAATATATCATTTATTATTTACCAAACATGATAGTGCTGTCAAGATGCAATTCTACAGCGGCAATTACGCCTAACATTTTATTTATTATTTACTAACACAATTAATATATAAAATATAATCAATCTATCATGTATCCATTATTAAATCTGACGGTAGGTGCTGTCTATCTGCGTTGCTAATTAAGGTCAGTGCGCAATGATAGCTTTGAACAGTAGTAGGATAGTCTGTCGAATATTGATTATATTTCAGTAGCCAAAATCTGTGGTGTAGCACACAGTGTTATGCAACATGGCGTCAGTAGATCTCATAAAAACCGAGGAGTGAAATAGAACATACATAAATTATGTTTAGATGGCACGGTTATTTGCCGAGTTTTTATTCACTCGAGACAATGCACTCAGACGGTTAAATAATTAAGAATAGACTTCAATTTGAGGTAAGTAAAATCGAGCAGCCTGTTGTTGGATAAAGAGATTCTCTAAAATCGAAATAGCTTTTGTCCTCACTGCGAAAATCTGAACACGCCATGTGCAAAGGCAAAATCCACCATGCGGCAATACCGATTCTCGAAACCAGTCGCGTTACTCTTGCTGGCTCTGCACATAAAATTAACTACGGTTTTGCATAACAGGCCTGGGATAACTTATAATAATCAGAACAATAAAAGACCGTAAAGAAAATTTCAAAGAGAATAAAATGTGTCGCTTCATTCGGTGGGCGGAACAAATATAACACTTATCTTGGACCCCAGCATCGATGCTTATTCACGAACGTGTCAAAAACAACAATATGAAACACTAATCTAGCACCACCATATCCAAGGATGATTATAACAAAATGTGTAGTACATCCATACATGAAAATACATCTACATTTTTCGTAAGGTTGGTTCCAAGTGTGTCTTTTGCAATAAGGCAGACTTTACGTAGCGTTTGTGCCAGACTTTGTAAACGCTATTATCCGACACATTTCCATAACTTAAGTTAGACTAAATCTTAATTCCCATTATTACTGCGTTGGATACTGAAAATAAATATAACTTAAGCTGCCTAGGTAGATTCTCCGAGATTTAAAGAGAAAAAATACACTTACATATATGTACTGTCATATCGTAAAATTGCATGAAAAGAAATTTAAAACACCAACCTGGGCGCCACAATTTTTTATGATGCGGTACATCTCCTCATGTGCCAACTCAACACATTTCAAACTCGGCTCCTCTAATCGACGAATCTGACGCTTGACAAGTAACTCGAAAGACACTTCTGGCACAAACAGCGCAGGACGTGGGCCTGTTGCGTTTCGCATTGCAGTTAAGATATCCAGATATGTAAGACCACCAAGAGGATCAATTTGATTTAGGGTTTTAAAGAATGTTGTGTGAAAAGTGTAACAAATTCGAGCTCCGCCACAAAGCTCTGAAGTCTCGATATCTTTGGCTACACCGTCGATTGTACTACAATAAGCAGTATTGAATTTCGTTATTATTTGAAGCAAAAGTTGACCCTGAAAGGTAAACACAAAAACATTAGTTACAAACAGACTACAACAACTAATTAAATTAAATGAGATCAGTGATATACATTTACAAATTGAAAAAGATAGACAATCATAATGTGAAGCGAGTGTGAACCAGAGAAATGTCAGACATGTATGCGTCTTGTTTTGCATGTATAAATCGGTCAGCAATTTGATTATCAATATCACTTAAAAAATTGCTCCATTATTTTTCTTATTGCATATGGATATTCAGTATCTCAAAAAAATAAGTGGAGAGCATACGTACTAAATTCTAAAAATATATATCAACCAGGTATAAAACGGATATTTTTGTGGCGTACGAATGTGCAGTGGATAGTTAATAAGCGCTACATTAATACCGGTCTTTTATTAATTTTGAAATGAGCTAAACGGAAAGAGGCGGCCCGTAGCCATAGAAATTCCGGACTGACGACCGGCGGGCACAAGCTAGTCAGTCTGGGAATGATAGCATGAAACTTCCAGAGTCGAAAGGGACACAGAAATCATCCCGTTTCATGCGCAGCAACTAATTGTTAAATGTGCTTGACGGAATGAAAGCAAGCGCGCCAGACGCGAAAGGACAGGTTTCGGCTGCTGAAGGTCACTGGCATCTGGGCAGATACTGCTCATCTGCCTTGGTTGGCAGAATACAACCATCCTAATTAGGAATGGACGACCTAGTGTGCTTTTACAGTCCACATATAACCGTGGTTATATGGCAGTTAAACATTAATCACTTTTGGCTTTTGTAAGACTGCATTCATGACTAACGACACGATAAAGCACTTATTAGACAATCAAGATTCTGCCCACGATACGTTACAGGTGTATATTAGCAACATTAAAGGTTTTTGTGAAAGCCTCTTCCACGTTCTTCAATGTTATTGAGGAATCAGCTTCCCATTAAATGATATTTTAACGTTCCCACATTCGACTGCATCGTCTAAATTCCTCCTACTATAAGTTTGATTCAATAAATTTGAATCTAAGGTGAACTATTTAAAAAAAACTGTACTGAACAGGTTGCCAATTCTTAAAAATAAGCCGCGAAACTTTTCAAGCTTGTTTATACTAAAATGTCCTTTTTATATTTACATTCGACTTCTTCTGTTATGAAATTATAGTCATGTTAAGGCAATGAACTGCAGAGTTATAGCAGTATTTTCAATATATATGTATAGCTGTGAGTTCCACAATGCCAGATTGAAGATTACTAGTAAACTTTAGGTCAGACGCGATGACACATAGACGCGATCTAAAGTAAATGCTATCCAATAACATAAATTATTATAGAAATGAAAAAATTGCAAGTAGAATGCCAGTAGGATGGCGCTATGGGTGTGGATTTATTGCTAGAATAAACCAAGTTCTGAATTAGGTGGCAAATGCAATTTATCAGGAAGATCAATTTCATTCGCATTTGGCATCCAACAGGCACTTTCCAGAAGTGATTAAACTAAAACTCGAATAGGAGAACCTTACCTCACAGTTTGGTAGCTCATGTACTGCGCCCGTCAAGACAAACTGAATTCAATTTTTGGGCTTGGTTCATTAATTTGTTTTGTAAAATTGATATGGATGGATCAACTGAAGAAGGCGGTCAAAACCGGCGGCCGATATATTTTAGAAAGAAAAACCTGAAATCAGGACTACCTCAGTCAAAACGCAGATCACGTAACTACTTTATAGTCAGTATTTTTTAGGTTGTGCCTGTAACTATAGAGTTTTCCGGCCTAATGAACAAATGGATAGTTTGCCAGATCGGTAATGATAACCAGAACATAGTCAGATCGTCGGGAAAACAGGATTCATCCAGTTTATGGGAATCATCTCGAACGCTTTAACTAAGCAGTAACATTAAGTATTAAACGGGGAGCAGCAGAATGAGGTAAAGCGTGCCCGGCAGAAAGACCACGTATCTATTGCAGGACGAAACTGTGGACACTGGTGCTTGGGCAGATAGTACTCTTCAGGCTTGATAAACCAACTTTCAAAAAAAATTCTGTAAACAAACAGTTCCAACTATAAATTAGCGACCCAATGTTTTTACAGCCCACGTGTAGCCATGAATAAAACGACCTATAATAAATTCACACTGCGTAAACCATCACGTAATATAAAACGGGTCGCCGACATCAGACTAGTGAAGACGTTCGTTCCCGATTGTGCCTCATTTCGGATTTTTTCATCTTAAACTAACAATAAAACTCTTTTAAATGCAATGGCAATAATGGGATGTTGATCATTTACTGAGCTTATTGCCGGTTTTCAATCTAAGGCATTTAATGAATGAACATTAAAACTTTTATAACAAGAAACTGTTGTACCTGATTTGGATATGCTATAAATTCAAATAAGATACGTATACGAATCTAGAATACACGATCTTGGTTATACCAGAACGGTTGCATCATTCTCACCTACGCGTAATTGTCTTCGATTTTTTCGGTAAAATGAAAATTTCTCGCGCCAAGAAATGCAGACAGTATTGTACTTAGATCACTAGCTGAAACTTGTTTACATATATGTACCCTTGTAAACAACCAACTTCGTGCGGCATGCTTAAATATGTTTTCTAAAAACAATGCCAGAAAACAGAATCAACGCTACCTTTTGCCATATCTGCATGGGTTATATGAATGCTCTAGTTGGGTGATTAAGATAAATAAAATCTTATATAGAAGGCAGATACGCCTAAAGGTAAACGAGAAAAGATAATAGTCCACGACTGTTGGATAGCTCCGCGAACCATATCAAAAGGTTCCTACACAGTATAAGGCATTGCGACCTTGGTGTCTACTAACCCCTGGCCAACTTTAGATACAAATAGTTGATGCAGCAGTTTATAAAAGATGACGTGGATTTACCCACGGCTGTCACTCGTTTTGCAACTTGTATGTTGACTGGGACTGTACAAACATTCGTTGCACAAGCATTTTTCGAGGTATAATTAAGAATAAAATTCGAATAAATATAGGCAAACCTCGGAAAGTGGTCTTGCCAAATGAACGAAGCTTTTTTAAAAATCCATTTCACCTTGTCTTGCTGGCAAAAATTTATATGAAGAGAAGATCCGACATGCACAGGGTAGGTATTGCAGCATCGGGGTATTGTAGAATCAGCCAAAGGTATGTGCAGATTCTCTTAACAAGTCACCAAATTCCTTAAATCTCGACTTATAATAAAACTCGCAAATTAAGAACTGTCCAAAAGTAGTATTTGTATTATTCGTTATCAGAAACCGATGTTTATCCACAATTTTTCGCTCCAAAGGTCCGATAAAATTAAAAGTTAGCGATACACAATTCATTTCAACAATAAACTGATAACTGATTAAAAGTTATCTTAATAATTCTGATGAACACTCCTGAAGACAGAAATCAGATCCGATCCCAAAAATGTTGTCTATGTCAACTAACGCTAACCTGCAGTCTCGGATGATTTCATTTCGTAATTATTCGGCAGTGACGTAATTACTGCAGCGTTGACCAAACTTTCTCGTACTACGTGCACGAGGAAACCATACTGCTTGATCCGAAAGAGCCGACCATCATTTCTATCGTCTAAAAGACAATCATATTTAGTGTGATATAAGCATGACACAGCCGTAGCCAAGTTATTTCTTCGATTATTTTACGTCTTCTTAGCGCTTTGCGAATCAGTATGAAGTTGTATAGATGTTTACCTTAAGGCATGTTCTTTAATACCGACATATGTAACGCCGTCCCACAATAACCACCTTTCTAGAATTCAAAAATAATTTTGACTCAGTGGATTCAAATGTTCTAATCGATATTCTGCAGAAAAGTGGAGCGCACACCTCATTGGGAAATACTCTGTGTACCATCTACATAAGCACTTTGGTCGCACTAATATCTACATCTAATAAACAATAGCTTTACTATCAGCAGTGCTGTTCTTCAATACTATCCACTTTCCTCATTTTGTAAAATATTTTATTATTAACAACACTATTCCACGAAATCAGGATGCAATTGTCAAAGTTCTCCAGGTGATAGATTAGTCGATCTTGACTGTGCAAACGATATCGCATTAATATTCGACAATCGAGATCCTGCCAAGGTTAATTTGAATAGATTAACATTCGTTATTCTGTATTTCGGTATGACATGTGCACCCTCATTGTGTAAGATAATTCCACAGGGTCACCCATCACTCACTCAAACTCGGCGACTGCAGAGTGAAGATCTGGACGTAGTGGTTTTTTCACTTGTTATGACAGCTCTGTCAATAACACAGGCGAAATGTCTGAACTGAGTGTGAGAATTGCGAAATGTACAGGTGTTTTTTTTCAATCTTAGCCATTTATGGAGAAACGCGAGTATTTCACTATGCTTTAAAGTTAAGGTTTACAGTGCATCTGTACGTATTATTGTACGTCTGTGACACTGTGCCCCCTAGAGTTGATGATTTTAGACGCTTGCAGACATTTGACCACCGTTCTCTGAGAAGAATGGCTCATGTAGGTAACCAAGTTATCATCTGAACACAAATTTTTGGATCAGTCAACAAGTGCTATATATTAGAAAAGCGTAAAGCTCCATCAACTGAATTGGTTTATTTCTAATGCCCAGTAGAGAAAATAAATACGCCACCCAATGCCAAATTGGCATAAGAAACAAGGTGAACAAATTTTGACAGGACAGAAACAGTTAAAGTCAACTACATCCAAATTAGGTTTTATGGGACCATTCGCCTTCCAGGCTGGGGTCTACGTGAGCATCATAGTTCTTAGCTGGAAACTCTGCGCGATATGACATCGAGTCGAGCTCATTGGCGATCTTCCTGCTAATTTATTGTAGAACCATCCTCGTAACATGCTTTTCGTACCTGGGCAGATTTAGCTAGAAGTTTTGGTTTTATGAAGTCAAAATGAAAAACACAAGGAAGCTGTACTGCCGATGTTAAATTGCATTACAGCAATGGTGTTGTTTAGATGTTTAGTTTCGCTTAATTATTTATGCTCATAGTAACTAGATCCTCCTCATCAATCCCTCTTTTAATAGTTTTTGTGCCTAAATTACTTTTTTTACATTTCTTGTCTTTTTCTCTTACATGGCAGTGAGACATAATTTAATCATTATTTTAGTATTGTTGTGACGATGATGATGAAGCTCATGTCTAAATTAAGAAAGTTAACGATTGTAATGCGTGTTATTCGTGATGATGATCGTTACCACTATTATTGTCATCCTAATTATCCATAGCATTACCGCTATTACTGCATTCACTAGCATTATTATTCCACATTAGCTACTTCATACTTTTACAAGCCAAAACTTGAAGAAATATGAACTATTACAAATGAATTAATTTTATTGTCAAGTTAATTAAAAAGTGGAGATGTGCGTTTATCCAATTAAAGTTGTCAGCATATTTGTACGCCTTCGTGTTTTTGCACAGGTATTCTATCTTAGCCTTGCATGCTAATGCATTATTAATATTTTTATTGAAAAGAACGTTACTCAATAAGCTGTCATTGATATTATTTTTTCAAACTCAGTTTTCCTATTCATAAATTGCACCAGCTTTTTTATTTGAAAATATTTTTGACATTAAAATACAAATAATATTTTGTAGATATTGCCAAATCTAAAGAGCAAAAGACAAATGAAAGTAAAAAAAGAGCAGAATACATTTCCATGAAATTTACTATATATAAACAGACATCAAAGGACAGTTCATAAATTATAAACCGATGATGTGAATTATACCAACTTGACAACTTCGTTTGACTTCATGCCGTCTTTGATACTTGAGCGAAATAAAGCAGAAATTTAGCTGAGGTATGTAAAATAAAATTCGATTTTAGAAGCATACGGATGGTCCATATCTATATTGCCACATCAAGTAATTTTTTTTTCAAAATTTGCACCAAAAATATCTTTAACCCTTTCAAACAGATTAATGGTACTTATCAATTTATTGAGAAAGTAGAATCTTAAATATCATATTAAAGATGGACAATTTTTTACTAAATTGCTTGAGAGAATTTCGACGCCTGGAACTGGAAAATATCAACAAGTAAAAATTCCAATACCGTGTATTGAAAAAGGGAACGAAATGTAAAGTGGCCTCTTTTCTGGGACTTATAAACATTGGACAGTAATTCATTTGGATGTGCTTAGTTTGTATGATAATTACAACAATTACTATTTACGGATACAATATCGAATAGAAATTTTCAATTTAATAAGACAAATAAACCAACAAAGTCCAGAAAATCGGCTGTTGTAGGGCAATGCAATATACTTCGCTATTCAATGAATTGCTCTAAGGTGGAAATATTTTCTAGACACCTTTGTCCATGTCGGATCCGGCATGATCTCTTTAATATGTGATTCATTAAAAGCGCATAAAAGGCGCATAATAATTGAAGCGCACAGTATAGAAATATCTGCAATTTAGCTTCCATTACAAAGATTATCAAATAAATCATAATTGTCTTTTGTAAAAATGGGAATGAAAGGTGACATGCCCATAGCGCTCTGCACAATCCCTATGCCATTTTGTGCGAAATGGATCATTTATCGCGCCAAAATTCCCGCAGTATCTGATCAGCACCTGCAGCTATTTGATCTCTGATAGTGGATTGTGAATAGTGATCAACATTGTTAAAACGAGCATACTTTCTAGGATCAAGACTAACACAAATGATAAAGGCGACACATTGTCGGTTAAAAGACCATTGGTAAAATTTATTTTTAAGCTAAATGATAATTTTCATGTTGCGCGCATAATTTGGAAAAAAACTTCGGTTGTTACCTCATGCAAATGTATCTTTCACGTCTGCAGTCCTTCTTTTCCAGAACGATTCTAGTTCAGCTTCTAAAAATAGATAATGTTGGTGTCTAATTGATCTACCAGCATTATTTTAAGCTGACCTATTATGATACCTGCATCGAATTTTGTGAATCACCTATCTATTTAAGATAGGTGATGTTCCTGAATTGAATCTTCATTAACAAGACCAGTTGTTTTCTAATTTGTTTTTATTCGAAGGAAGTATGGTTGAGAACAAAAAATATTTGAGGCTTATTCTTAAATAGATTTTCGTCAAATTGTTGAAAACTTATAACGTAAGATCGAATAATCCGAATCTACCTGTACCAAAATGAACGACAGGCCTGGATACATCAAAACCATCCAAACATACATACTTCTTTATCTATTTAGCACTGCAGTCTTACAAAATCTGGAGAGAACTAGTAAGCGGAACACTATGCAGGTCTCTGAAATTTGTAAATAAAGCAAAATCATTTTTACGCACCTATCAGACAGTTCTTCAATATTATTGTTTCACATTAAGCTTACACAGTATCTCTCATATAAATGAACCTGTCCGCGGAAAATACTGGACAATGCGCCATAGGTTCCTAATAAGGACGAAACTGGTTTACTGGATGGATTGTTTTTTCTACATTACACAATCCTCAGTTTATACAGACAAACATATGTAAATATGACTTTAATTAAATGAATCTGTGTCAATTAAGTGCCCAACTTGAGCATACATAACCAAAGCAACCCATGATTTCCTCTGTATTAGTAGAAATCTTATATCGAGGAAGACAACCTTGCTGCTGTCTGTGCTACATTACCGCTCCAAGCCGGCTGTTTGTGAAGATGTAATCTGTAAGTGGCGATGCAGCTCGTTGAGAAGAATGTTAACATTGCATTGCTCTTTTTGAGAAAATTCTGTTGTACCAGAGGTCCATAGCCAATAATACGTAGATAAGAATTTTGCGTATAATTCTAAAATACTGTTTAGATCTCAGATTCGAATGTCGAATTCCCAGAAGAATCAAAATTTTAGTGCCCATGGAGGACAAAAGTGGTCTTCTAGATTAATTTAATTTGCTATCTAATGCTATTTTTAATGCATATCGACAACATATCAAATAAAGTCTTGCCATACCACTTTAATTATATATAACTTCCCCAATTGGCATGGTATATGTTACATAATTCTAAATCGAATTGATCAATTATAAACACATGCCAAATACTCCAATTTGTGTTAATACTGCCAAAAAACAGGTTGGTATATGAAATACAATTAAACAATAATTTATTGCGAGGTAATGGTAACAATTCTTTAAATCAAGTTTGCGAGCTTGAAGTAAACACCAATCCCATAGTATTTAACCATTCGCCGAACAACATAACATAACATAACATAGCATAACCACTGGCGGTAGTTTGGTTATGTTGTTCGATGACTGGTTAAATACAAAGGAATTGGAGTTTACTTCAAGCTTGCAAACTTGGTTTAAGAAAAGGGTTGGTGTATATATAAATATATATGAAAATTACATTCTAGAAGCGGTTATGGTAGCATTGTAGGTGAGCAGCGGTCACAGAAACTGCAGCAAGGATATGCTAAAACTTGGCCTATTCATAAATTGCATTTTCTAATTAATGCAACATCTATTTTATAGAGGCAAATTCTGGCCAGTACATGATGAGTTCCCAATAAGGACGAAATCGGTCTACTGAATGAATTGCCTTTTCTACACTATACAATTCTTAGTTTATACTGACATATGTAAGTAATTAATGGGTCAGGTGTTTATATCAAGACCGCAACCTTGATTATAATAATTGTTATCACCACCCGCGCAACCAATGTTCGTTTAATTATATAAATGTTCATTTCAATACCATTTCCCCATGTAATGTGGTGTCTGTTCAGTAATGACAGATTGGGCATGGTTAGTTGGAACTTTGGGTCTAAATGGATGCCATATGAGCTCCACCTAAAGGAAAAATTGACTAACCAAGTTACATTAGTTAGTATATAACTGAAAATTGTGGTAGTGTAGTGTGCGGCAGGATAGCTCAGTGGTTAGAGCACCAGATTCCGAAGCAGACGTGCCCAGGTTCGTATCCTGTCCGCGGCAAATTCGGGCCAGTACTTGATGAGTTCCCAATAAGGACGAAACCGGTCTACTGGATGAATTGCCTTTTCTACACTATACAATTCTTAGTTTATACTGACATATGTAAGTAATTAATGGGTCAGGTGTTTATATCAAGACCGCAACCTTGATTATAATAATTGTTATCACCACCCGCGCAACCAATGTTCGTTTAATCTATTTTATACAACCAACACACACAGACACACACACACACAGTTCTAATACTTTGTTTCAATGTATCGATTTCTATATTAGCTAACGTACGTGCTCAATCCTTCTGTTTCAATATTAGTGTAAACGTTTTCACATTAAAGCCACATGAAAGCCAAATCGAAGTAAATGCGGAGTATATTAAATAAAATATTTTTTGATATTCAGCAATACGACGATGGGCTCAGTGATAAGCTCATAATCAATTTATTCTGGACAGTACGTTAATAGTTCCAATAAGGACGAATGCGGTCTACTGAATGAATTGCATTTAAACACTATAAAATGCTTAGTTTATGCTGAAAATGTGAGTACATAATGGGTCAGGTGTTTTTATCAAAATCGCAACCTTGATTAAAAGTAATTTTTGTGACCGTCCGTGCAACGAATGTTCATTTAATTATTCAAAGTAGATTCTATTTTTTATTTAGAATAAAATTAAACGAAAATAGGTAGAAACCAAAGTAGCCTGATTTTGTTTATCTAACTTTCGAAGACTTTCGAATGATGTCTCTCGTTTGAACCGATACAGTGGACTTATTTTTGTGGATTCCTTCGGTAGCTTCTCCACGGGTACATTTTCACCTCTGAAAACCAATCCGTAAAAGAATTTCCCAAAAGAAAATTTAACCATCCCCAATCATTTTTGGTCTATGTTCTAAGCAATTTTCCAGGTCGCGTGATCGTTATATTGCCTAGTTTAAGAATATATTGGCATTTTCGTGTCGCGTGATTTTAATATCTAGAAGGAGCTACGTTTTTACATATCTTTGATTTAATTCTTGCTTCTTTAGAAAACTATACGTTTAGCCCCTCAGGTATTAGCATAAGTACGGCATCGAAGTAACTATCAATTCAGGAACTCCGCTTTTTCGTGATATGTATGTTGTTTATATGCAAAGCTAACGAAAAAGAGAAATAATCTGAAAATGCAGTAGTGGTTGAAATACCTCAAACTGAAATATAACTGATCCTCTTTGATGCATAGTTATACAGTTGTGCGGGCAGTGAAAACAATTACAATAATCAAGGTTGCGATCTCTATATAAACACTTGACCCATTAATTACCTACATTTGTCAGTATAAACTAAGAATTGTATAGTGTAGTAAAGGCAATTCATCCAATATAAACTAAGAATTGTATAGTGTAGTAAAGATAATTCATCCAGTATAAGCAAAGAATTGCATAATGTAGTAAAGGTAATTCATTCAATATGAACCAAGAATTGCATAGTGTAGTAAAGGAAATTCATGCAGTAAAAACTAAGAATTGTATAATGTAGCAATGGCAATTCATCCAGGTTTGCAAGAGATAATAGTCGCAATTTAGAGGGAAGACATGAAAGAATGTCGTCATGTTAAACGTCAACAAAAAGCCAAAGAATCATGCGGTAATCACCAGTATCTAAAGAAGGATTTGTGTATAATGATAAAAACAAGTAGAACAAAAGAGAGATCTAGGTCTACCTTAACGCAGGCATGTTTGTTTTCACATTATAGACACTCAGAAATTAGCTAGGTTAGTGCATGTATAAAGTAATAATTAAAGAGAAATATGAACTTACACAGTCTTCAACTTCTCCACCAAGCGCACTAAGAAGATTCTGAAATTGAGCAGCTAAGAGGTTAACACGTGTTTTCAATTCGGGAAGGCATTCTCGAATGTGATGCATCAAAAGCTTAAAACAACATAAAATGAAAAAACATGGGATTACGGCAATATAATTTATAGTTCGCTGACAAATAAAACAAGTTCGGCTTATCAAATGCCTCCGTTTGAATACTAGTAGATCAGAAAACTTAGTTAAAGATGATTAACATAAGATCGAGTTTTAGGCCGGTACTCTTAAGACAGAGCCGTCACTTGCTTTTATTATATTGTTTATGTAGCTATCCATAGAGATAATCTTAAAAGTTATCAAAATTCTTTTGGACATTCGAGTGCCGCAGCAATTTATTCAAGTAAACCATATACGTTTAGAAATTCACCAACATTTATCCCGATGAATCTTAATTAATCGAACAATCTTTACTAAAAGAAAAATAATATACACTCAAAAAGGAATCTCATTTATCAGATATTCCTGAAAGTAAATCTATTATCATATGATTTGGTAGCCGTTAATTCTTGTAAATAAAGTAAACCTTATTTTTATTCGCATACACTTAAATTTGATCCAAAAGATAATTTTCAGACTCTAAGTGGAATGAAAATATTAGCTTGAATGCTAATATTTAACTAGACATATTATTTAAAAGATGCGACACGCCAACAGAACATAACTATTTTACAGTTAAATAATGTTTGTTGCGACGAACTAAT
>JAQBSW010002963.1:0-12500 GCA_029291075.1 Eudiplozoon nipponicum
ATTGTTATATATTATATATTTGTTATATATATTATATATATTATATATATATATATATATTATATATATATATATATATATATATATAGATATATATATTTATAATGAAAAGGTACCTCTTTTTATAAGTCTCACGTAAATTAAAATTTTCTGATGTCAATTACGTTTCAATGTCATATTAAAGGCTTCAGATTTTCGATACTTTCTACTTTAGCCGCTCAATCGGCGCCCTAGACACAGTTTCATATGTTACGGCTGGCATAATAATTGAATCATGTGTAAATTTCCACAAATGTTATTTGCAATGTACGTAGATAATAAATAGACCTGTGAAAGGTAATTGGAAATCAGTCATTCTAGTACACTACATAGTTATTTCAACCAGAGTGAAGTGCATGCACGTTGTCGCCTCATTTCCACCCAAAATGAATTTTAAAAATATTTGCATCCTAATTTATGTACACATGGACTTATTTTACTTGACTGGTTGGGATCAGCTTCATTTTTCGATTTTCTTCCTTTGTTTAGACGTGCCGATTACGTGTCTCACTGAGTAAAGTCTGCCAGTCTACGCCACTCTAAAACGGCCATTGAATTGTCGGGTCATTTACTGTGAATGAATTAGAATCCAAAATACAGCTTATGGCGGACTACTGGGCTAGACTTAAACCAGTTGAAGCTTATATAACGGTATCCCCGTTGTAATATATACAAAATGACGACGACATCTTGTTGTTCTGCATTCAAACTGTAAATTCTGATTGGTGTAAACACAGAAGCAAATGTTTGATTACTAATACAGAATTTATATTACTGGATGTAGCAGTTTATTATTTGTTACATAAAATGTTTTGGCGAATGACTTCGTTATCTGAGAGACAATTGGGATTAATGGCGCGAGTGCGTAAGGGCGAAAGGCCGGAGATTGGCAGAGAGAGATCGGATGATATCGGAAAGAAGATCATTTTAAATGAATACGAGCATATTCTATTCACGCTAGATGCATATTTATTTATTCTTGAACAACCACCGCTGTTTGATTGAGTTTGTCATAAATCTTCTTGAATAATATTTCGTCGCTTCTGTGTCCCTATCTAACTTTGTATATCCAATGAATAGATTTTGAGATAAATCGAGAAGTATTAAATTTTCTACTTAATGATTTGAAGTAAAATTCTTTCACCAAAATAGCTCTACTCGATAAATATGTTTTTGAGTTGGACTTTCGTCATTAACCTGTACAATTTGCTTAATGTTCGTTAGCAATTTAATAGCGTTGTTCCAGTTTCTTTATTACAAACTTTTCGTACTTCTACATAAAATATAATTTGATTGATTATAGTAAAGTGTTTAGTTCTTTTCTTCTGCTCAGTTGTTTTCATTCATACGATTGTTTGCACAAATCAATGACCGTGCAACATTTATAAAATAGGTCGCTTCGTTCATTGTTTATAAACAAATATAACAAATCGACCGTCAGTTGTTAATGTACTGACGCTCCATGTTTACAGCACAATATCTGTCTAGCAAGGAAAGTAATTGTCGTTACTACAAAATGCGTAAACGCGTTAAACTGGTATGTATTGGCTGCACCATTTCTTCTGTTACTAATATTTTTAGCTACTACTTGCCAAACAATTAGTTGACTCGCGGCTTAGGCGCAAATGTGGCTAACACCATATCCGTTTTCCATGTAATTTATAGGCGCTGCCGAAAAAGATGCCTCGTTTTTTATTTAGTCGTCGTGCTATGAAGATGGTCATCATGTAAGATCACAAATGTCGTGTTTCGTTAAAAGGAGCGGGTTGCTGAATTGATGATTTTTTGTCAGGCACGCAAACCCTGATTTGAAAGTTTAATCGCGTCATTTGCTCACTCAATTGCAAATCCTATACAAATCTAGAACGCTACTTGATTTCAATGGGGTGGCGGGTGTCTTCTTTCGCATAGGACGCTATGCTCGTGTGCAGTTAATTTAGTAAAAACCAACACCACAGTTATTATATTGCAATTGGCTTTCCTTTTGTATTCGGTGCTTGAATTTGCTCTATGCCGAATGGAAATTGTTAAACTCCTTCGAATGATGCTTTTGAAGGGATTAAAAAACTTTTAGCCAGTCATTTTGTTTTAGTAGCCGCCGGTAGCCTGTTATTTCGTGCCTTGTTGGTCTCTGTCACATTATTTTGTTTATTTTCTACAGAAAACCTAGATTAACTTTTTTTGCTGGTTTCTATATTGAACAATTTGCTTAATTTGGCTAGGGATTACGTGTTTGATCTTTCGTTTTGCAGATTTTTTAATGTAAAATTTTGTAAATTCTATTAACTCGTTTATAAGTATACAATTTTGTTCTATTTGAATACTTGTTTGTTTCCGAATAAAATATTCTTTGCTTCGACCCTATTTACAATAGGTATATTCATTTGTACATACGTGATTTCCCAAATTTTACACCCCAATTTTGTTACCAAATTACGATATCATTCCGATAACCAATATCCGTTTTGTCACAATCGCTATTTGCGGTATAAATATTTATGTCGCATTCCCAGCTTTCTATTTTGAATGAATTAAAAAATGTTTTTTATACATTATTGTTTTACGTCTCCAATTCCTTTTTCTCTTTCAGAAGCCGCAAATGCGTTCTGTTTTTATTTGATAGCAGTTAGTTTGTTTGAAGAATTAAATAATAGAAATTGCTTTTACCAAAGTTGCGATCTTTGGCCAAATCGCCTGACGGTAGCGCGTTTGTCGTAGGCGCATTGCAGGCTTATAAAGGTAATTCATCTGTTGCACCGGTTTTTTTACTACGTCACGTACGTCAGCAATTTTCCGAAAATCAGCCTCACACTCCGGCGCCTACCGGTTATTTACCGGCAATAAAAAAAACACACAATTGGGGCAGTTATATATTGAACTACCGAGCCAGGATGCTCAGTGTTAGAGCACCAGATTGGCGCAGATAAAAAGCGCCTGTATACCCTGACAGTAATGTGATGAGTTCAGCCAAGTGAATAAAAAAATGCACATAATGTTGCGGGTTTTATCACGATCGAAAAAATCATCGTTCGCGCAATTTGTTCGTTTAATATATAGCTTGAAACTAAATAAAGTAATATTGTTATTCATTTTTTGCAACTATTGTTTACGTGTGAGTAAGAGTTATTGAATGCCTTTTATTTTGTTTTTTATAGGAAGTTATGAATATGAATGCTAAAAATAAATTGATAGACGAATTTAAACGAGATTTGATATGTGGTTTTTCTGAGACTGAGGATGAATTTCAGGCAAATGAGTGCTGCAACCGAGGCTGCCAGTTCGGTGAGCTCAACAAGAATCAGGTAAATTCGTCGTCGTCAATTTAAAGTTTTGTAAATCGTAGATTCAAACACTCGGCTAACTACGTCAATTTCAGAATCACCTTTTATTTTTTTAAAAAAACGTTACTTTTTTCGTGCAGCCGACCGAACTCGAACCGTCTATTTCGATATTACTAATATTTTTCATTTCTTCTGGTGATAAATTTCCTTTTTACGCATTTGCCAAAAGCGCAATTGTTCAATTTGTGGGTGTGCCGAAATTCTTAATTAAATGAACATTGATTGCGTGGCGGTGATGGGTCATGTTCCCCATATCGTAGCACCTGTTCAGTCTGTATTTTATGGCGTTAAAAACGGTTTTCAGTAACTCGTTCTGGAATCCTCATGTATTGACCAGTAGTTGAGCTCACCAGACCTTCGAAGCAAAGTCGTTCCCCAGGTTCGAGTTCTAAACCGTGGCAATATTCTACCATAATTTGCTCCTGTGCAGTGCAAACCGGGTCTACCGCTGTTACACCAACGATACGGACCCACACTAACAAATGAAGGGGAAGCAAGGGGATTTGGTCATTAAATAACGCAACATTGATTTAAATAAATGTTCATATTATGTTCGGGTTTACCTGCTTAGCTTTCGTTGCGCAGACTGTTTTTCCACTCACTGATGCTTAGCTAAAAGGTACTGGTTCGCTGCATTTTATTTATCTTTTATATTTTTTTTTGTGTGTGCTGGTGCATGATCCACTATGCGTTATTTTGCTACCGCGGGTTTAGCAATATTGTCATAACTTATCAGTAAACGTGTATTCTTTCAATACAAGTTATAATAAGATAGTTGTTTATCTAGTTTGCCGCGGATGAACACAGTTCGACTTCACCCGACGCTTAGTACCTGTTCAAACAGTGTCGGTTTTACTGAGTGTACCCACAAGTATGTCAAATTTGGTTGATAAAATTGTGCTTTTATGGTTCGCAATGTGTTTTTCGAGAATAGTTTAGAGTTTTGTGCTTGAAAGTGGTTATTTCTTTACCCTTAAAATATCAAGAAATATAAATGTCTCGCTTCAAATTCAGCTTCTTCTTCCATCTGTTAGATGCCCTGTTTTTGTGAATCCCCTGCCACTCAGGAGTTGCGTGAATTTCGTTTAGTTCTTTGTTTTTTTATGCCGTCATTCACCCACTTATCCATCTCTTTACTGTGGCCGCTGCGAATTCGCAGACACCGCGATGAATGAACGTCCGCTTTTACCGTAAGTTCGCTAGAAATCACATCAGATGAACTAATATGACCTGTTGGTGTTACTTGTCTACATGCAGACTTGCGCTTAGTCATGTGTCTCGTGTGGTGATAGTTACGTACCTACAAATATTTATCCGTAAATCACGTACATATGCTAAATATAAAGAGACTAGAGAATGAAAACTTTTTGCTTATCGCAGTTGTCCACAGCTAAATTAACTCCTCGATTTCTCTAAATTTCTATTTGATTACCAGATATATAAGTCGAGTTGGAAGTGTCTGGCCGTCGGAAAGGGGACATTATGATTATGCGAACTTATTTACTTACATTGATTATATATATATATATATATATATATGTATATATATATATATATATATATCAGATGATTAGTAAGAACTGTTTCATTCTAATTTTTTACACCTTGTAGCAATTGTTTAAAAATTTTTACGCCATCAAATTCATTACTTGTTGTATTTTTCGCTTTAGCACTTTAATTCCAGGTGTGCGCATTCTATTTATATGACCTCTAAGTCGATATACTATGCAGCTGGAAGCCGACCCACAGTACATATTTTTCGGCATGCATATCAAAATGCTAAGTTTCTTAATTGGTGGCTCGAGTGGTTAGATTTTACCTGCTTTAAATTTCTGTCCTTATTGAATTAGTTGAGGAAAATGTTTTTTCTGTTCTACTTCAAAACTCAGCAACATTGTAACTCGCTCGTGCACGTATTTTCTAGTCATCTCATTATTATTTTGAGTTTAATCAACTATATATATATATATATATTGGTGATTGTTTATTTATTTATTTATTAAGTAAATTTATAAACGTCGATGTTAGAATCTAACAGTTTTCAACTACATTTAAGTCTATAACATGTTGCACGACATAATACTAATACTTCCGTTTGTTGTTTGTAAACACACAAGTCATTTTACCCAGCCTGCCAATGAGTGGACCATACAAACAATTTGACACGTCTGGGGCAAGTTCGAATACTGGAGCCCAAATAATCAAGAGTAAAATTAAGAGTAGTGGGATGCAAACACTTGTTTGGAATACAATCGACCAAGTTTTCTATTTGCAATTTGTTTACAGTTGTAATCTTTTGCACAATAAAGTATATTTTGATGAATCAATGCCGTTCATGTAGTCATTTATTCAGTCTCCTCCAATAAAAATTTCCGTTAGATTTCTTGCAAATAATTTTTCCGGTTTATTATTGTTTCTTCGGTTGCTAGAAGTCTACACCAGCGAATTAATTGTGGGTCATTTGAAAAATCACGTACGTGCTGGCTTTACGCTTGTAATTTTGTAAATGTCAATAATTCGTTTCAAATTACTTATTAACTTGGCTGTTTGTTGCGCGAGTAAGGCTCCTAAATTATTTATGTTATAGGAAAATGGCATAAGTTTTAATATACTCGTACTATTTTACGATAAAATCATTGGCTTGTTTCATATCCGAAAACTTGTTGAAGATAAATAACTATACGCAGTATATTATTGAAAGAATGGTGGTCATAAGGTTTTGTTAATACTTGTACTATTAAAAATGTAATTTTTAGAAAAATAATATGTAATATAATTAGTTGTTTAATAACGCAATGTACAGTTTTATATGATATGAAGTTGGAAACTAATTATTTTTTTTCTGATTTCTTGTCTTCTTTCATTTTTTCATGTCCTATGAGACCTTTCTCCAGATTATTTTTCGTGTATTAGGAGCTGTTAATACACACACACACACACATATATATATATATATATATCTGGCAGCATACACTAATCAAAATCGCAACCAGTTAATTTATTATGCCTAAATATATTAACTAGTTTCGCGATTTTTTGATTGGTGAACATTGCTGCCAGATATATATATATATATATATATGATATATATATATATGTGTGTGTGTGTGTGTGTGAAAAATACATACACATATAAAAGAAAAGAATAATCTGAAATGGAAAGGTCTCATAGGACATGAAAAATGAAAAGATTAAGAAATCAAGAAAAAATAATTAGTTTCCAACTTCATATCATATAAAACTGTACATTTTGCGTTGTGCAAACAACAATTATATTATATTATTTTTCTAAAATTTACGTTTAATAGTTACAAAGTATTAACAAAAACTTATACCATTACCATTCTTTCAATAATAAAAAATACTGCGTATGAGTTATTTATCTTCAACAAGTTTTCGGATATGAAATAAACCCGAACTCCAGATTTTATCGTAAAATAGTACAGTATATTAAAACTTATGCCAGTTTTCCTACATTGCTATAACATTACATAAATAGTTAGAATATTTACTCGCGCAACAAAAAACTTTAACCAAGTTAATAAGTAATTTGAAACAGATTATTGACATTTACATCAAATTACAAGCACAGGCTGGAATCAATAGTAAAAGCCAGCACATTACTTACTTCGGCGTGACTTTCAAATATTACAATTAATTCAGCTGGTGTGTTCTAGCTAACCGAAATAATATCGTAAGAGAAAGTGTGTACAAAAAAGAAATCTAACAAATTTTATTGGAGAGACTGAATAAATGACTACATAATTTGGCATTGATTCATCAAAATATACTTTGTGTGCAAAAGTTACAAGCACAGCCAAACAAACACACAAATAGAAGAACTTGGTCGTTATTGTTCCAAACAAGGTGTTTGCATCCACTGTCTTAAATTTTACTCTTGATATTTGGGCTCCAGTATTCGGACTTGCCCTAGGCATTGTCAAATTGTTTGTATGAAGTCCTTTCCGTTGAAAAAGTCTTCCGAAATCTGTAGGCAAAATATTTGGAGTAAAACGGTAAACAGCAAATGAAAACCCCTTGTTTGGAGCAACAAGAGCCGGGTAATTAATCTATTCCATGTCGTGCAGCATGTTCCACTTAAGGCTTAAATGTAGTTGAAAACTGTTAGTTCTCCCAACATCGACGTTTATATAAATTTGCATTAATAAATAAATAAATAAACAATCACCAATATATATATATATATATATAGTTGATTAAATAAAATAATAATGAGGATTAGTAACTAATGACTAGAAAGTAGAATACGATGCACAGTAGAATTTTTGAGATTCACAATGTATACTCATGAGTTAACGAGAGAACATTTTCAGAACAGGAAAAAAAACTGACCTCACTCAACTAATTCAAATAAAGGTTAAAGAGGTAGAAACAAAACTGTGTAGAGTACGGGTAAAATCTCTTCCTCGAGCCACCAATTAAGAAAACTAGCATTTCGATATAATATAATTTCAAAGACCTACATATAAACTCAACCGAGAATACATGTATATTGGAGTCAGCTTCCAGCTAACGTAATTTATTATCGACTTTTGAACTTTTAGAGGTCATATAAAATAGAATGCACGCAACAGAATCTTGCACCTGGGTCGAAAGTGCCCAATAAACAGAAAAAATGAGCCTCACAACAAATATGAACATTGGCATAAAAATTTTTAAACAATTTATACAAAGTGCTCTAAAATAAATTAGAAACAGTTCTTATCTTATATATATATGTATATATATATATATATATATATATACATATATATATATATATATATATATATATATTTTTTTCAATGCTTATAAGAAATAAGTTTCACTAAAAAATTCAGCATAGTCGTAAATATGGGATAAAACCCAGCTTGAAGATTCTTTCCGTTTGGCCAGATGCCAACTCGACTATAATATCTGGTAATCAAATAGAAAAATTTAGAAGAAATCGGAAGTTAATTTAGCTTGTGGACGAACTAAACGATAAGCAAAAAAGAGTTTTCATTCTCTAGTCTCTTTTTATATATTTAGCATATGTACGTGATTTACGGATAAAATATTTGTAAATTGCGTAATATCACCTACAGATTGGAGCACATGACTAATTTAAGTCTGCATAAATGAATGAAGCCAACACCGTCATTCTAACAGGTCATATATTGTTCCGTTATTAGTTCATCTGATATTGTCAATTTCTAGCGAACTTGCATTTACTGTTAAAAGCAGGATACGTTCCATTCATCGCGGTGTATCTCTATAATTCGCAGCTAGTTTTAGTAAAAGAGATGGATGAGAAGTAGGGTGGGTGAATGACGGCACATAAAAACAAAAGAATAAAGCCGAAATTCACACAAGCTCAGATAGTGGCAGAGTTCAACACAAAAAATGCGCAAAACGGAACATCTAACAGATGGAAGAAAAGCGAATTACAAGCCGAGACATTATATTTCTTTCGATATTTTAAGGGAATAAAAGAAAATAACTACTTTCAAACACAAAATTTCCTAAACTGTTCTCGAAAACTACACATTGCAGACCATAAAAACACAATTTATCAACCAAATTTGTTTTATGCTTATTGGACACACTTCAGTAAAACCGACACTGTTTGAGACAGATGCTAAGTTGCGTCAGATGAAGTCGAACTGGTGTTCCTTTTAGGTCCGCGAACTTCATTTAAATAGATAAACAGCTATCTTATATTATGGCTTGTATTGAAGAATACACGTTTACTGATAAGTTATGACAATATTAGCTAAACTACTTGGTATCAAAATAACGCATAATTGGTAAACACCGCGGAGTGGAGATCATATAACACACACAAAAAAGAGTATAAAAAGATAAATAAAATGCAGCAGGCCAGTTTGCTTAGCTAAGAAATGCATCAGTGAGTAGAAAAACAGTCTGCGCAGCAGAGAAGGCTAAGCAGACTAAGCAGACATAATATGAACATTTATTTAAATCAATGTTGCGATCTTGATATAATGACCAATCCCTTTATACATACATTTGTTAGTGTAAGTTAAGTATCGTTTGAGGTAGCGAAGGCAATTCATCCAGTAGACCAGTTTACCCTTACTGGGAACTGCTCAGGTCCGTGGCAAATTATGGATAGAATATTGCCACGGACAGGACTCGAACCTGGGAACGACTGCTTCGGAGTCTGGTGCTCCAACTACTGAGTCAATACATGAAGAGTTCCCAATAAGGACGAGACCAATCTACTGGATGAATTGCATTTTCAACGCCATAGAATATTTAGTTCATACTGGACGTAATTGGACAGGTTCTTATATCAAGAATAAAACCATGATTTAAATAAATGTTATCACCGCCCGCGCAATCAATGTTCATTTAATTAAGAATTTCAACACACCTAGGATGAATAGTGCGCTTTTGGTAAATGCATGTAAATTTATCACCAAATAAAGAAAGAAATGAAAAATAATTAGTAATATCGAAATAGACAGTTCAGTTGATCAGCTGCAGAAAAATAACGTTTTTTTTAAAAATAAAAAGGTTGATTCTGAAATTGACGTAGTTGAAAAAAATAACCCAGTGTTTGAAGAGTTTTCGGAATCTGCGGTTATGCGTAAGAAAAAACTTTAAACATTGACGACATTGTTAGTTACCTGATTCTTGATTAGGCTCACCAGATTTGTAGCCTCGGTGCAACGCTTCAATCCCTAATTGCCTGAATCATCCTCAGTCTCAAGAAAAAAAACACCACATATCAAATCTCGTTTAAATTCATCTATCAATTTATTTTAGCATTCATATTCATAACTTCCTATAAAACAAAATAAAAGGCATTCAATAACTCTTACTCACACGTAAACAATAGTTGCAAAAATGGTGTAGTAACTTACTATTTTGAAGTTTCAAAGACAGCTATATAATTAAACGAACATTTGTTGCGCGGGCGGTGATAATTATTAATTTTAGTGAAGTTTTCGATCGTGATATAAAACCCTGGCCCATTATGTACATACATTTGTCAGCATAAACTTAGTATTGAATATTGTAGTAAGGACCGGTTTCGTCCTTATTGGGAACTCATCACATACTGTCCAGAACCTGGGCACGTCTGCTTTGTAATCTGGTGCTCTAACCACTGAGCCATCCTGGCTCATTAGTTATTATATAACTGCTAATTGTGTGTTTTGTGCGGTAGGATGGCTCAGTGGTAAGAGCACCAGATTCCGAAACAGATGAGTCCAGATTCGAACCCTGTCCACGGCAAATTCTGGACAGTACGTGACAAGTTCCCAATAATTAAAAAACCGGTCTATTGGATGAATTACCTTCTCAAAACTATACAATGCATATTTTATACTGACAAACATAACTATGCGTCAGGCGTTTATTTAAAGATCGCAACTTTGATTAAAAGTAATTTCAATGACAGTTCTTCAAACAAATCAACCTAACTGTATCAAATAAAAACAAGAACGTCTTGCGGCCTCTGAGAAGAAAAAGTGGAGGCAGTAAAACCAAAATAATGTATAAAAACATTTTTTAATTCGATAAAATAGAAAAACTGGTCACGTAAATATTTATACCGCAAATAACGTTATTGTGACAAGAGCATTATCATCGGATGTGTATCTCTGGTTATCGGAATGGTATCATGAATTTAATTACAGCTCGCACTCCAAAATTGGGGTGTAAAAAATATTATAAGCCAACAAAAATTGGGAAAATCCACGTATGAAATAAAGTATAATACAAATGGTGAATATTACCTATTGCCAAATAAGTCAACGACAAAATATTTTTATTCGGAAACAAACCAAAAACATTCAAATAGGGCAAAATTATTTTATGCCCATAAAAGGCGAAGTTAATAGAATTTACAAAATTTTACATTAAAAAATCTGCAAGATACCTGAAAAGATCCAAACACAGCTTAATCTAACCAAAATTAAGCAAATTGTTCGATATATCAAAAAATGTTGGTTTAGAAATTCAACAAAAAAAAAGTTAATCTAGATTTTCCTGTAAGTAAACAAAAATAATGTGATTTCTACAGGCAGAACCAACAAGGCACGAAATGGCAGAATACCGAAGCCACCAGCATTTTTCAAACTACTTAAAACAAAATGACGCAACTAAAAGTTTTTTTAATCCCTTCCAAAGCATCATTCGAGGGTTTAACCTAATTAAATACTCTACAAAATTCAGCATAAAAATCGACAAATTCAAAAGCATTTCACCGGGTCTAAGAAAAGGAAAGCCAATTGCATGCCTAGCTCAACTGTGAGGTGTTGGTTTTACTAAATTAGCCACACGAGCATATTTTTGCGTCCCGTAAAATTATGCGAAGAAGCGACTACCACACCACCGTGAAATCAAGTAGCGCGTTCATAGACTATTATAGGATTGCAATTAGTGAACAAATGGTACGGTTCTTTCAAATCAAGTTTGCGTGCCTGACAAAATCATCAATTCTTTTTATCCAACCACTCGCGCAACTACCGTCAATCGTAAGTACTGACATTTGTGATCTTACATGATGACTATCTTCATAGCACGACGGCAAAATAAAAAACGAGAATCTTTCGGCAGCGCCTACATAAATTATGGAAAGTAGGATATACGGTGATTAGCCATAGTAGTTGCGCCTAAATACTCACCATTCGCGCAGTCAATAATTGTTTATTTGTATAACTTGCATAGATGAAGTGAAAGTAGCTAAAGTCGTGTGGTGGTGACAGCAGAGAAATGGTGCAGCCGACGTTTTCAGCCGAGTGCAACGTTTGCGCGACAATAAGAGGTGAAAGTAGCATTTCTAATTACTTCCCTTGTATATACATGGCGGTGTGATTCTTGCTAGACAGATTTCTGTTGTGCTCTGATGATAAACATGGAAGAGCAAAACACGTCAGTACGTGTAACTGACGGTCGTTTTGTTATATTTTACGAATGTTTATAAACAATGGGAGCAGAGCTTATGTCGGTCTCGCAAACCTGTTTTACATAAATGTTATCGCCTTCTGCGCAGTCATTGATTTATTAAACCGTCGAGATTCTTATGAATAGAAAACAACTGAGCAAGAAGAAGCTAAAGAATATACTTTACTATAATCAATCAATTATATTTTATGTAAGAATTGC
>JAQBSW010002963.1:17500-92178 GCA_029291075.1 Eudiplozoon nipponicum
AGGCTCGTCCGGTTATATCAACAGTTTCCGAAGTAGACGTGCCCAGTTTTGAGCCCTGTCCACGGAAAATTGTGGACAGTATGTAAAGAGGTCCCAATAAAGACGAATCTGGTGAGATTTATGAGAGAGATAGAGGCAGAGAGAGAGAACGAATACCTAGATACTATGAGTAAATGTATCAGGGTAATTCACAGAACTGAGACAAACTAAATCTCTCCACAACACCATTATGGCCAAGTTAGCATTCGGGCAAGGCAACATCAGCAATACAGCGCCATTGCGGATTTCACTGTAAAATGTCATAAACAAACCATAACTAGCAGCTAAATTTGCCCTACTAAGAAAAAAAGCTACGAAGAGGATTATAATAGACATCTGCAACACGATCGCCACTGAGCTCGATTCGATGCCATATCGATATGGGTTTCTAACCAAGAACTACGATTACCACAAGGACCCCATCCTGGCAAACGAGTGGGTCCTATAATACCCAATTTGAATGTAAGTGACTTCAACTGTTTCTGCAATGTCAAAATCTACCCACCTTGTCTCTTACGCCAATCTGGTGATGGATGAAAGAACAGAGCCCTAACGGGCAATCGAAATGAGGGCATACGCAAAACGTGACCAAGCCAACGACGCTGATGTAGCCTTATTTTTTTTTGTTTGACGGTCAAAAAACAACAGTCCATATAATCAAGTCTGCCAACTATATCTATACACTTATCTCATTTTATTTAACCCGTCGCACAACAAATAAAAACTACCGTCCGTCACACATACTGATCAGAGTACGATGCTTAAATCGACAAAAGTGGATCAAACTACAAATCATATACATAACGTGTGGAAGAAAATATTCGTGACTCACATAAATTTTATCTGAATTCAAATATCGGCTGGAAATAATTAAATGAACAATTGTTGCGCGGGCGATGATAACAATTAATTAAATCAAGGTTGCTATCTTTATATAATAACCTGTCCTATTATTTGCATACATTTGTCAGAATAAACAAAGCATGGTATAAGGTAGAAAAGGCCATTCACCCACTAGATCGGTTTCATCCTTATTGGGAACTCATCACGCACTGGACAGAATTTACCGTCGACAGGGCTCGTGTAATTATATCAACAGATTCCGAAATAGAGGTGCCCAGTTTCAAGTCCTGTCCACGGCAAATTGTGGACAGTATGTAAAGAGTTCCCAATAAAGACGAATCTGATCTTCTGAATGAATTTCCATTTCTACATTATAAAATGTTTAGTTTATACTGACAAATGTATCTAGAAAATGAGACAGGTGTTTACATCAAGTGAACAACTTTGATTTAATTAATGAACTGCTAATTTTTAATGCAGCCACTAAAATTGCACGCTTAAAGATGTCACCATATGTATAAAAAATACACAAACAAATACCGATTACGACATAGTTAGTAACAATTCAGCACATATAGTTGACCAATCTGATACGAACACTAATCCCATTTCATTTACACAACAGTGTTATAATTGGAATTGATTTTACTAAAATTAAATAAATCTTAAACCAAAGTAGTTATAATAATGATATTGAAAACAACATATACCGCCAGTTGCACATATCAATGTGATGCGATCTTCATCGATTACCCTCACAACACGACGGAAAATAAACCAATGGTACAGTAAATATTTTTTTCTGTATAAATTAACATGTTAGTGTAGTCTACGGAAAGCACACAATTTAGCGACAAAACTCTACTAACATCTAGTGTACAAATTAAATCCGTATGTTCTGACGACTCGTCTGTAAGAGCCCATACTACGCTCAGAGTGTTTTGATTTCCTGAACTATCAGTTCTTTAGAATTTGTTGTAAATCTCAATTTTGATTAAATTAGCCTATCTCGAAAACCATTGTGTTTATACACTTTACAAACTTGATATACAGTAAATGTGTGCATATATATATATATATATATATATATATATATATATATATATACAGTAAATATTGCCGTAGAGTACTAGCGGTGCAGTTTTATATAGTGTTATTGACTGTATTGTATATACCCGCTTTATAATCAATGTACACTTTCATACAGTATTTACTCCTAAATTCAAGTTACAAATGCATCAGTTTCGCAAAGATCAGATTGATCCGCATTTCCAAGTACGCATCGAGTTTGTCTTCTTATTGGTTGGATGCGGATTCGCCTCTTTCTTCCGAAAACTTCAAGGTCGCTCATACCAACCACTAGAAATGAGCTACAATCTAACCTTCGCTGACTGGCAACGTTTTCGTACGAAATTTCCAGTACCATCCTCAGGCCTCAAACCACACAGACACAGTACAATGCTCACAATGGCAGATTTAAGCTTAATTCTAAACTCTTATACGAATGCGTAAGCTAACAGTAGTAGAGTTAACTTCATATAAAGTCTTCGACAATACGACTTCAAAGGAAACTCACTATATAAAATATATACCGAGTATAACAGTTAGATCTTGTTTGTGGCGGAGAATTAATATAAATGCAATTGTGTATTAGGCATTGCGCACCTAGTAACAAATAAGTTCAAATATGACCATAAGGATAAACTAAAGACACCATAAACGGAAAGTATAAACTCGTGCACATTCTTTTCGTGTTTACTGGCGACTCGTCAGTAGGAGCCGATATTACGCCCTTTACCCACTATAAATTTTTTGTGAGCAAAGTGAAAAAATAGGACGGTACAATCTCCTAAACGAATGAGTATACCTGCAGTAGTGAAGCTAACTTCGTATAAAGTCTTCGACAATACGACTACAAAGCCAACTGACTAAATATAATACATATACCAAGCCTGTAAAGGTTACACACTCTATAGCTATTTTTTCAGTACCCGATGCCAACATTATGGTTACTAAAATATACATGGTGCCAATACAATGAATTTCAATAATCCCAAGTTCCTGGGGTGAAATTTGTAATTTCCTGAAAACTGTTGTATGAAGTCCATACACTTTGTCTTTGATCGATATCGCTTATCACATTTCGCGGTAATAAAGACATCATTCAATTAAACATATAACAGTTTGATAAAGTTTGTGATATATATATATATATATATATATATATATATATATATATATGCGATTTGTATTGTGTTGCTCACATTGTAACAAATTGTCCAAAATATGCCCAGAAGGATAAGCCATAGTTTTGGAACCACGTAACTTTTCAGCAACCATGGTGTTGTTATCTGGTTCAGAACACAATAGCCATAGTGTTGAGGTACCCTTTGGAAGCTTGGTATATATATATATATATATATATATATATATATATATATTATAGTGAGAGTTGGCTTTTGAAGTCGCATTGTCAGACTTCCTTATGAGGTAGCCTCCGCAATGCAAGTAAACACATTCATTATAGGAGATGGTACCGTTCTATTTTACCATATTCCTCATCCAAATATGTAGTTGGTAAATGGAGTAATACTAGCTCCTACTGGTGAGTCGCCAGTGAGCACGAAATGTAAGTGCCCGAGATTATACTTTCCGTTCATGCTGTCTTTGGTTTATCCTTCCCGTAATATTTGAATTAAATTGGTACAAATTGCGCAATGGGTGCGCAGTCAGTACATGGTCTGTTTCAGGGAAATAATATATATACAACTGTGTATTACGTGTTGCGCATCTAGTAACAAATTAGTTCAAATAGAATCATAAGGATAAACCAAATTCAGCCTGAATGATAGGTATAATCTCACGTTTACACGCATTTCGTGCTTTGAGGACGCTCATAGTGATAGTAGACAGAACTGCTAATAGAATGTATGAAAACCAACATTCCCCCAAATATATATCCAAAACATTATCTTTGCTGTGAAGTTCGCAATATTAAATAAAAAATAGGATGATACCAGCAAAATAACTTTGGAAATTTTATAGCTTAATGACGCAGATTTCTGTCATGTACAACAAGACTTCAAATGATCACTATGATTTTGTTTTTGTAAGACAGGCTAGGAGGACTGTAACTGAATCTAGTATCCTGGTAATACTTGTCATGCACTCGAGGATTCATTTGAAGACTAATAATCTCGATTCTAAATAAATTTCATCAAAAGTACTAAAAGCACGAATTTCTATCTCAGTGTTTGAAAATATTCATGAGTCTGCTTGGACTACACAGCACGGTTACATTTAGATACTGTTTGTTGCGGAGACCTAATATATATGCAATAATGCATTAAGTGTTGCGTACCTAGTAACAAATAAGTTCAATTATGACCAAAAGGATAAACCAAAGACAGCATGATCGAAAAGTATAATCTTGTGCTAATTCGTTTCGTGCTTACTGGCGACTCATCAGTAGGAGCCGGTATTACGCCCTTTACCCAATAAATTTGGTTCAGGAATGTGGGAAAATAGGACGGTATAAGCTCCGAGACTAATGTGTACACCTGCAGTTGTGAAGCTAGCATCATATAAACTCTCGACAATGCGACTTGAACGCTAACTCACTCTATATAATATATAAAGCGAGTCTGTAAAGAATACTAACACTATAGCTATTGTGTCAGTAACCGATACCAAAATTATATTACCGAAAAGGTACATGGTAATAACATTATGGTTGCTGAGTCGGTGCATGATACCAACACGATGAATTTCAATGTATGCTATATTTCACCAAAATTGAGAATTACAACTATTTCTGAACACCTGTAGCTACAGTAAATCCATACACTCCGGACTTGATCGATATCAGTTATCACATTTCGCGGTAATCATCACACCATTCAATTAGGTATATAACACTTAGATACTGTTTGTTGCGGAGAACTAAAATATATCCGCAGCACGGTTACATGATGAACACAGCTTCTTGTAGCCGACAGTTTATTATCAATGCATTAAGAATGTAAATAACCACAATTTCTACCAGAAACTTACCAAAATATTTGATTAGAATGATATAATTCTCTAATGAAGTTGAATTTAGGATAGCAAGGGGTCATATGGCCGATCCAGTTCACCTCTTTACCAGAATGAAAGTTCACGTTGCGCATGAGAATAAAATTTTTACTCCAATAGGCAGAAAGAATTGCTGACTTCAACGTAGCAGTCCATGGATCTCACGCATGTTAACATGAACATGTAAAAATGCATGGGCTGAACCGACTGTAACAATAATTCTACCAGGAAATATGTTGATGAGGAAGCAAGCTAGTCTTTTATGCAACTGTATTTAGGATTCCACATACAAGTGTAGACTGCTAAATGTGAAACAGGAAGGAAAATTTACATTTAATTTTCCATTCGATTGCCTAACTTCGATTTAACAGCCTTATTTAACTTTAAATTTCTGAACTGATGACTTGTTCTGCGCAATTTTCTCTTCAAAAAGGTTAAAATTGACACCTGCGTAGACAAACTAATCTTAAATTGTTATCGAAAAGATTACTGGATACGTAAAGTGATTGCACAATTGGTTACATCTCAACAGTTGTAAATCGTTAGCAAAAATAAGTAAAATTGTCAGCATTAAAACAAATAAACACAGTTCGTTAGGCTCACCTCTGCACAATTTCCGGTGCCATGTAGTCGATCGTACCGACTATCTGTGGTCTTCTTTCAGCTTCTGGTTCCGGTGCCAATGCATGCTGTAGACTAAGCGCGTGACTAAAATCACCGAGACGAACGAGATACGCACCATCCTGAATGGAATCGTCAACTAAGTAAGATCGATAACTATGGAAGGGGAGAAAGCAAAGGTATGAAAAAACATTTCAAAACAGCAATTGTATTTTCTCCTGTTGTCCAAAACATTCAAACAGACAATAAATAAATAAACTAATATATTTGCATTTCTGTGTTAGGTATTGTGTACGCAATAAATAAATTTGTTCAAGTATGACGAGAAGGATAAACGGAAGTCAGCATGAACGAAGAGAACAATCTCATGCGCACATGCTTTCGTAATTACTAGAAACCCATCAGTAGGAGCCGATACTACGCCCAATATCCACCTTATATTTTGTCAAAAAGTGTGGGATAACTGCACGGTGCCATCTCCTATATATTTCTTGACCAAATATATAGTGGGTATAAGGCGTAGTACATTATATTACACCATTTGTTGAAGCTGACTTTGATTTATCCTTCAGATCCTATTTGAACTATATAATTAAACGAACATTGGTTGCACGGGCGGTGATAACAATTACTTCAATCAAGGTAACAAGTTTGATATGAACACCATATCCATTATGTGCATACAGTTTTTAGGATAAACCAAGCATTGCATAATGTCGAAAAGGCAATTCATGCAGTAGACCAGCTTCGTCCTTATTGGGAACTCATCACGCACTTCCAGAGCTTGCCGCGGACAGTGCCCGAACCTGGTAACGTCTGATTCAGAATTTGTTGCTCCAACCATTGAGCCATCTTATTTGAACTAATTTGTTACTAGGTGTACGCAAGACAAAAGATAAATATATCGAAGACTAAGGAAAGCAAAAAAAAAGAATAAATTTAAATCATTGATTACAGTTGCTTTGAAAACTTCGAATAAAACATGGAATAACATATCTTCGTTCAGTTACGTGTTTCTTTGTGACTGAGTATGTCAATCAATGAGGGTGGATTTGCGTAGACTGTTTCATGAATGTGTGGGTTGAGCCCAATTAGCCGGTCAGTTTAAGTATTTTAGATTGATGTTTAAAGACTATATGAGCTATAATATGATATGTAATAATATCTGAGATAATTATTATATTTTCTGTAATCGAGTTACTATGCTAAACTGTGATTTAGCTTTTTCTTGACTGATGGCTGTATCTACGTATGTTTTGGCATTCAGTTGCCGTGTAAAACCAATAAAAGCGTTTGACAATGAAGCATTATTTAAACGAGGATTTTGGCAGACTTTAAGGTGAATTAATGATAAAATGCGAATGAAATTTTATTCGAAATTCGGTTCTCGTGCACGCTTTCAAGCACTCGCACAGTCATTTTGGAGATTAAATGGTGAGAACCACGTTAAAGGTTGATCTTCATGACGAAGTCGGCGAAGCAGAGTTAGCAACACAAATTCAAGTAATGTTAACTGGAGAATAAAGTACAAGCGGAGTCTACAGTATTGCCCACTGACCACGGAAAATGAACAAATACAGCAACTGTTTATAGAATGCTCGCTCCAAAACATTTCCATCGATAACATAATAAATTTACATGACCACTGGTATACAATTGGTGACCATCACGCCGATATGTCAAAACTAGCCAATTCAACTAATTGGGGAGCCTTATCGAATTGATATTTAATAACAACACAGTTAATTTGTAATTAGGGAAAATATCTTCGAATTTACTACACATAAAATTCAGGTAAGCTATGCCCTGTCCGCGCCAGATCGGTGGAAAATAGAAGGTGAACAAATTGCGATATGAATATCCCATTAAAATTTATAAAAATCAAATTAGGCAGTCTAGGATCAGCCTGTCTATCAGGATGAGTTCCATGTAATCAGCATAGACCGCGGTTGGAAACTACGTACAACGCAAAAATAAATCGTGCTGATTGATCGTTCTATTTCAAATTCCTCGTATTTTAAACAGCCTTTTTTAGACTGGCGGGGGGTAAAAACGAGGTTTGGTCCTTTTTATGATGCAATAGTGAAAGTCATTGTGAAGCTTTATTAAAAATGTTGCCTTCCCTTGAAGTTCATTTATTCTAGGTCAGGTGTTTTGTAGAGGGCTAGGTGGCCTCGTTTCTGTGTGTTGTTTGAGTATAATTTATCATCTATGCTGGAATCACCCATTCTTAAATCATTCATCCATTCTCCTTTATAGTGATTTTTAATCATTATATATTAATTATGATTACTTTTTATTATTTCGTTGTTTTCTCGTGGTTATGTGGCAATGAGCCAATAGTTTAGATTTGATGTTTTACTGGTGTTTGTGATGGTTATGATGATGAATTCTCTTCTGCAACAATTGTCTGAAATTTCGGAATAACAACAGCAAATTTAATGCATCAATACTTACTGAGTATGAAGACTGCGATTGAATGTTTGCCTTTTCTATATACCATTCTTAAGAACCTGGACTTTACCACAGGTGTGATCATTTGCACACCTATATGATTCATTGTGCTATGCTAATGGGGTTAGATCACCGACAGAGTTTCTCTCACCAAGCAAGTCAGAGAGGAGTTTAGACTATTACAGTTTCACCCTCTAGCCCAAGAATCAGCGACATTACGTTTATTTACAGCTCATAACTATGAACTACATGGTAATGCACAATGGAACACCAGAATATTATACTGAAGTAGTAATAATTCTATGATTTTTAGTCTCTATATAAGCAGATTCATTCTGGTCTTCATAGTACTATATCAGATTTGCGATAATTAATTAAATGGAGCGAATAAAACGGCACGCAATGTATAAATATTAATGTGTTTGAGAAAACCTCAAATCAGAGAGGTTTAATCATATAGGCTCCACCTAAAGAAAGACTAACGAGGAAACATTAGTTAGAAACTGAAAATAATTGTAAATTGTTCGTAAAGTGCGGCAGGGTGGCTCAGCGGTTAAAGCAACAGATTCGGAAGCAAACGTGTCCAGGTACGAGCTCTGTCCGCGGAAAATTCCGGACAATACTGGCGGTAGTTTTGCTATGTTTTTCGACGACTGGTTTAATACAATGGGATTGGTGTTTACTTCAAGCTCGCAAACTTCATTTAAAGAATACGTGAAGTGTTTCCAATAAGGAAAAAGCTGGTGTACTGGATGAATTGCCTTTTTCTACATTTCATAATTCTTCATTTATACTGACCAATTTATGTGCGACATATGATAGATGATTAAATAAAAATGGCAACCTTGATTTAAATAGTTGTTATCGCCGCTTCAGCAACGAATGAAGTCAAAATAAAGACATTCGAAATAGTTCAATGACCCTGGAATTTTTAATGTGGCTGTTAAAGATGCTGTCACATAAACCGAAAATAACGAAGATCGGATTAATTCTATTTCATAGCGATAAATTCAACAATAGACGATAGAAAACATATTCTAGCCTTAGTAACCATATGCATCGTGAACTTTGCATCGAATTCGCTGAAAGTCAATAGATATCTATATTGTTGCCGTCTAGGTGGGAGAATTTGATCTTCGTCTATGTGTGTTTTGAAAGATTGATTATGAATTTTAATGCTTTAGCCGTAATAGTAAAAACGCAAAGTAATATTTAAAGCGGTAGGACAACATACCAACTAACACCATCGGCCAAGGCATGAAAACTGGCGTTGTTTTGCTCGTTCTCGTCGGTCAGTATAGCTCTGTGCATGTGGAAAACATCCAGCGGATTGGCAGATGAAACATATGAAGATCTCTGCTTTCTAGGTGCTGGAGTGACAGCGGAGCTGACAAGAAAAATGTTTGCGGGTTTAATGTCGCGATGCACAATGCCCTAAGCGACAAAAATTGGTAAAATAAAAACGAGGTCAAAGGAGAAATATTTGGTGAACTAGCGACACACTTGATCAAAGGAAATATAAGAAAATTGATACTAAAAATGCACGTTAATTCGACAAGTACTACCTTAAATAATTGTAATTCTCAAATTAGTAAGACGTGGATTGATTTTCTTTAAATGTCTCGTGCAGCACAACTCAACGATTCTTGTAAACCAACTTCTATACGCTTACTACCCAGAGCCTAACTAACAGAATTTAAAAGCAAATACGTGAAGGCTGAATTTAGCCATCAGGTTTGGGTGAAAATCTTTAATGAAATCATAAGCGTCCTTGTTTAAATTCTTACTGATGAGTTCTCAAAAAAGGCAGTCAGACGGCTCAGGTAAGCTAGGTAGCCACGTGACTTCCACACAGCATACAATTGAAGGAATAAAATAAGTCGTTTTTAGATCACACCCGGTGGTTTCTTATCAACCCTATTTAGAAATTGAACGGTGGGAGACACTAGAACAAGACAAAAGAAAACTTACTCTCTCATGTAGGTAGGCTACAGCACGCACCATATCATGTGCTACACGTCGAACCAATGATTCCGGTTGCTTCATCTTTGCGAGACTGGCAAGTGTCCCAGCTCTGCACAACTCCATGAACATCCTAAATACAGTTGCTCTCCCGGAAGTTCGCGCACGTTCCACTGCATTTGGCCCGAATTCCCCCTCCATTTCCTCATCCGTTAGGAGAACCTCTTCGGCACCGAGGAAACGTACAAGACCTGGGTGACTAAGATTCGCTAAAATAGTACATTCTCGCAGACATGCGGCTAAGCGTTGCTGTCGAGTGTGTTGAGTTCGAGAAAGTGCAGCAATGTTGGCTCCCTTGGCATCGGAGAAATGGGTTTCAAGAAAAGAAGCCCCAAATTGACCGCTGTGTTCCAAAGAACTGCACAAAAGTGAGAAAAGATAGTTTCTAAAGTTAAATATTGATCATAAAAGACAAAAAGCATAGGTAGAGCACAAATAATCAGCGAAGAAACAAGCGTATCCTGGAAAATACAATTTAGCGAATAAATACGGTAATAAAAATAAATAGAAATAAGTTGCTTTTGCTTATGCATTGATTAAAAGCAGATTAATATAGGTCGTGATGGAATGACCAACGAAATGCGCGGTCATTAAATTATATATAATTATGATGAATGTTATAAATGATTTCCCTCAATGGGAAAATATTTTCCAGTAAACATATATAGTACAATAGAACATTTAATACAGTTTGAATAAATGTGTTTACTTATTCGTAGTATTATCGTTACCTCAAGTTCCCAAAAGGAATTACCGGGAACACTATACTCACATAATGTGCTTCGACTGCTCTGTGTTGCCATAAGAGCACAGTGGAAAGCATACTGATAGTAATCAATACGTAAATCCAAAATGTATTTTGAATATACATGTCCGCCTAAATTTATCTGACTGCCCAACACTCTTCGTGCAGGGACTGACGCGTTTCAATCTTCTAGGAATGTCATCTCTATCTTAGACCTCATTTTTTCGCACTCAGGTACACAATTTATGGCGTAATGGTGGTAACTGTGGCAATAGCCACCTTTAAGACAAATAATGAACAAAGGGTCTTATCTAGGGCAGGCATTATTTCAACAGAAATTCCTCGCAGAGCGCCCGTATAAAAATGAAGCAGTCAACCCAATGATAAAAGCAGACTTCGAGCCGAAATGAACATAAATTAATTAATATGTGTAAATTTGTTTTATTAAATCGATGCTCGTTGTGCGAGCAAAATTCTATATATAATTGAGTAAAAATAAAGCATGTGTGACACCTTTACAAATGGCTTCTGATGGGTTGGAAACGTTGATTCAGGGACTGACTTCTCAAATGAATAATTTAACTGCAGAATTAAGCATAATTAAGTCTCGTCTGGACGATACGCTAATAATAAACACTGACGATATACATGTACGTGGACCATCCAACATAGGTGGACATAACAGTAACATGAACGAATATACATCACGATAGTGGACACGATCCAGCTAAAATTTTATGGTCTACAAGTCGTAGATTTCGTAAAAACAGCATCACATTTGCGTATTCGTCAGTTTTGAACGTTATAGGTTATCTTCATAGCATGAAACGAGTATGGCTGTTGGTTATCAAACTTCAAATATTATTTGATAATTTTTCAGATACACACAAAAAACAGACGGCAGATAAGCATATAATAATGCCAGAGTTGCAGCTTCACTGTCGCGTAACCATGAAACTCATAGATATGTGAGACCTGTAATGGAATGTTAGGTCATGAATTACACGTGCGAAAATTTGTACTATAGATAAGTAAAATTGTAGCCTTCCATGATCGTAGCGTGCGAAGAACAGAACTACTGATTTCATAGTTTCAAATGGGTCACATCGTTTAGATGGTAAAATAGTCAGGGGTAATTTAAAACAGACAAGAACATTATCAGATTTAAATCTATCAATATGAAAGCAAACAAATTATGTTTTTAAGTAATGAATTTCTTGGTGCGAAAGATAATCAATTCAACGCGTAAAGTTATTCTTATAATTAATACCATTATCATTAGCAGTATCATTATTATTATTATTATTATCCCTCTAATCAGCTTCGTAGCCATCATCCGTATTCTCATCATCATAATAATCCGCATCATTATCATCATCGTCATCCTTAAAAGAAAATCATTACTATCATCATCATCTGCAGCAGCAGCAGCATTAGCGGCAGAATCATCATTATCATCATCAATAATTGATTGCGCGGGTGGTAGTAAATATTCTTTAAATCAATTTGGCGAGCTTGAACTAAACATCAATCCCATTGTATTTAACCAGTCGTCCAACAACTTAGCAAAAATATCGTCAGTACCATGAATGAGGCAATGCGAATTTATTCTCGATAGTCAGTTTACTGTCGTACTCTGATGATCATCATGGAAGATTGAAGCGCGTCTGTATGTATGACTAACGGTAGTTCTGCCATCGGTCGACGACTATTTAAATACAATGGGATTGGTGTTTACTTCAAGCTCGCAAACTTTATTTAAAGAATTGTTACCACCACCCACGCAATCAATTATTATTTAATTGTATTATTATGTTAGTCTATTTATCTTAGCGTGGTTACGTAAAAGTTGGTTCAATAACTTAAAGTTTCGCAGAGAATAAGTGAGGAATCAGACGCAATATGTGAGAACTGTTAAAGTGAGGATGGAAACTTTAAGTGCTGAAAGCTGAAATAGTGAATGGTGAATAATAAGGAAGAGCTTAATTTACTGGTCATACAAACTCAGTCCACATACTCCTGAGGAGATCAACCAGTTCAGAATTCATCGTCGCTAAGACCCCTTATACACATGCTAACAAACCATGTTGGAGAAATAAGACTCTCCGAAACGTTGAGCAAACAAAACACTAAAATTTCATGTTTACCGCTTGCAAAGTGGTAATAAATAATAATGATACATTTAGATAATATTTGTGGCGGAAAACAAATGTATATGCAATTGTGTATTAGGTGCTGGACGCCTAGTAACAAATTAGTACACATGTGACAAGAATGATAAACCAAAGACAGCATGAACGGAACGTATAACCTTATGCACAATCGTTTTGTGCTTACTGGAAACTCATCAGTAGTAGCCGCTATTAAACTCTTTACTCACGATATATTTTGGTGAGAAATGTGGGAAAGTATGATAATACAAGCTTCTATACGAAAGTAAAAACCTGCAGTATTTAAGCTAATTTCATATTAAAGTATCGACAATGTGACTTCAAAGCCAAATCAATATATATATATATATATATATATATATATATATATATATATATATATATATATATATATCAAGCCTGTAAAGGATACCAATACAACGGCTATCGTGTCAGTACCTCATAAAATCAGTATGGCTCCCAAAAAGGTTTATCATACCAAACGAATGGTTGTAGAGTCGTTATATTTTACCTAAATTGGATTTCACTGTATGCTAAATTTCATCAAAATTGAGAATTACAACTATTTCTGAACATTTTTTACTCAAGCAAATCCATAAACTCTGGCCTTGATTGCTATCAGTTATCGCATTTCGCGGTAATCATCACATCCTTCAATTAAAAATATAATAATTAGATACTGTTTATGGCAGAGAACTAATATATATGAAATTGTGTAATAGGTGTTACGCACCTAGTAGGAAATTAATTCAAGTATGACCAGAAGGGTAAGCCAAGGACAGCACGAACGGAACGTATAATCTCAGGTTTGATATATATAATATTTAGTTAGTTGGCTGGAAATTCGCATTGCCGTTTAGTTTATATGAAGTTAGCTGCAAAGCTGCAGGTTTATGAATATGTATAGGAGATTGTACCGTACTATTTCCCCACATACCTCATCCAAATATATAGTGGGCATAATACCGGCTCCTACTGACGAGTCGCCAGTAAGCACGAAACAAATGTGCACGAGATTATACTTTCTGTTCATGCTGTCTTTGATTTATCCTTCTGGTCGTAATTGAACTAATTTGTTACTAGGTGCGCAACACCTAATACAAAATTGGACATATATTAGTTATCTACCACAAACTGTATCTAACTGTTATATATTTAATTGAATGTTGTCATGACTACCGCGAAATTTGATAAATGACATCGATCAAAGCTGAAGTGTATGGAGTTTCTGGATTAACATTTGTTCAGAAATAGTTTTAATTCTCAATTTTAATGAACTTTAGCACACATTGAAATCCATTGTGTTGGTATCATGTACCAACTCGACAAGCATAGTGTCGGTAACTTGTACCTTTTCGTCAATCATAGTATTGGCATCGGGTACAAACAAAATAGCCATAGTGGTGGTATCCTTTACAGGCTTGGTATATATATAATAATGAGTGTGTTTTGAAGTTGTATTTTCAAAGACTTCATATGGAAGTAGCTTCACTACTGCAGGTTTACACATTTGTATAGGAGATCGTGCCGTTCTACATTCCCACATCACTTACCCAAATATATGGTGGGTGAAGGGCGTAATACCGGCTCAAACTGATGAGTCGCCAGTAAGCACGAGATTATACTTTCCGTTCATGCTATCTTTGGTTTATCCTTCTGGTCATATTTGGACTAATTTGTTACTAAGTGCGCAACACCTAATGCACAATTACGATTCTGTTGTTCGTCAGAAAAAATTGAAAAGACAAAAATGTCATGAATCTGGGTCAATATTTCAAGCGTAACACGAATAATTAACTGACATTAATTCGGAGGTTGTGACTTTGATTTTGCATTTATTTTCTGTAAAATTCTAATCAAGCGCCTTTTCGTCTCACTCTTTTGCCATTTGCATGAAACCGGCATTTTGTTTAAACACAATGGCAATAGATTAATTTTAGCTGTGTCCAAAACAAAAGCTGATTCGATTCCATTTAATGTATGCAATACCTGATACGACTGATTGTATATTCATTATCCGTGCTGCACAACGAGTTTGAGTTAGAAGACACACCCTCCAAACTGCCGGTTTCATTTTTCTGGTAAGAATAACCACTGTTCTGATTTGCAGATGATGATGACAATGAAGACTGGGGACAGTTAAAAGCTGTAGTTCTAGTGAAGTTTTGTTTAGAACACACTGTAGCTGGTTGTCTGCACATGTGAAAAATTTCTTTTACAGCCATGAGCTCACCGGTGCTGTGGTTAATAGCCTGATAAACTTTGCCCGATGCACCTAGAGAGATGGAAGGCAAACACAAAAATCCTTTCAAAACCCACCGAGACCAAATATAGTTACTTATAAATAAAGAAAAAAAGAAACCTGTGAAAAATAAACGAAGTGATGCCAAATTTCAGTGTCAATAACCAGTAGCTATAGAACCATTCTGTCTGACGACCGACGGGCACTAGACGGTCGGGCGGATAGCCAGATTGGAAACTTCACCACTATGAAAATAATGCGATTATTCAAAATATGAAAAAATATGTGTATCCAGTCGATGCATACGTTACTACAATGAATCTCGCGGATGAATGAGCCGAATTCATGGCGTTTTAGCCTCTTTCAAGGCTACACAAATGCAGATCTGATTTTCCATAACTTATGTATCTATTCCAGTTTAATCCTCGTTAGTTAGAGATGCCGTCGTGCTCTGATGATAGCAATGGAAGGTAAAAATACTTAGATGCGAAAGACAGGAAAAATAAAAAGTGTTTGGTGTTCACATGAAATCGGAAAACTTGATTGAAATAATTGTTATCAGAACTCGTGCAATCAATAATTTTTTAATCAAATGACACTTAATTGAAGCGAAAACTACATAAAGACTATTTTCTTGGCTGTATAGAAAGTTTGCAAGCGAAACTCCAATCGAGTTCAATGTGAGCTAGGCAACTAGGGTTGATTGCAGCATTCCTTTTTCTTCATAACTTATGTAGGCATTGTGGTTTGAACATAACTAAACTACCGCCAGTCAAAATGTTTAATTGTATTGTCGACAAATTTATGTGGCAAAAGCTATAAACAGTTAATGTTCGTGACAGCATAGAAATTCTGCAGCCGACATTTCCAGTCAAGTACAATGTATGCAAGACTATTTGAGGTGAGAGCCGCATATCTAATTTTGCTTTCTATATTAATGCAATGTGGATCGACCCTCATTATTCAGTTGGCCGTCGTACTCTGATCATAGTCACCACCCGCTCAATCAATTATTGTTAAATTGTATTGCCTGTATATGTATATGTGGCGAAAGCTGCAAACAGTTAATGTTCGTGACTACATAGAAATTGTGCAGCCGACATTTCCAGTCAAGTTCAACGTATGCAAGACTGCTAGAAGTGAGAGCCGCACATCTAAATTTGATTTCCATATATATTCAATGCGGTTTGATCCTCGATAGTCAGTTTGCCGTCGTACTCTGATGATGATCACGGAAGGTCGAAACGCGTCAGTGCGTTGCAGCTGGCGGTAGTTTTGTTATGTTGTTCGACGACTGGTTAAATACAATGGGATTGGTGTTACTTCAAGCTCGCAAACTTGATTTAAAGAATTGTTACCACCACCCGCGCAAACAATTATTGTTGAATTGTATTGCCTATATATGTATATGTGGCGAAAGCTGCAAACAGTTAATGTTCGTGACTGCATAGAAATAGTGCAGCCGACAATTCCGGTCAAGTTCAATGTATGCAAGACTGCTAGAGGTGAGAGCCACATATCTTACTTTGATTTCCATATATATTCAATGCGATTTTATCCTCGATAGTCAGTTTGCCGTCGTACTCTGATAATGCTCATGGAAGGTCGAAACGCGTCAGTGCGTTGCGGCTGGCGGTAGTTTTGTTATGTTGTTCGACAATTGGTTAAATACAATGGGATTGGTGTTTACTTCAAGTTCGCAAACTTGTTTTAAAGAATTGTTAACACCACCTGCGCAAACAATTATTGTTAAATTAGATAATGATGATTATTGGTATGATTATTGAGAATTAAAAACGATATAACTGATTGCTCGCAAGTATAAGCACACATATATGCAATTACGTTTAAATTCACACACTGATATATATCGACGTTTACACACGAGATGCACACATACACAGTGAATTAGCGAATAAGGCGAATAGAAGCCTAGTTACTGATCGAGGACGTGTGCATGTGCCTGGTTAGACAAGATTATTCACTCGATTTGGTAATTCATGCAAATTTTGCAATGGCACATAAGGGTCTGATGAGGATGAGAGGAATTTCTCGCAGAAATCATATAGTTGACGTGTCTTGTTTGAATAGAAAAGTTCTCCACACAAATAGTACACAACAAATATGGGGCATTCGAAAGCCCGAACGAAAAGGATTTTAGTTATTTTTCTTCTATTTCAGCTTTCTAGACTAATACAATTATGGAATCTTGTTTTAGTCCATGTAAGAAATTTAACGGCTCGGAACAATTCGCAGACATATTGCCTAAATGAAATTCAAATTTAATTTAGGTAATATATCGGCGACAACCAACAAAACTCGAATCCAAAATATTATAATTACTGCTAACTCAATCACCTTCAGGAAGCAGACACTCTTTAAATACTTAGACTTGGAAATGTGCAGGCTTACCAAATGGAATGGTCACCTATTAAAACTATCACCCAAATGAATGTCAGACGATCGAGTAGGCGACAATAATAGGCATATACATATATATATCCTCGATCGTTTTATCAAGCTTGAAACTAAATGTAGTTTAATAACCCACACAATATAGTGGCAATTGAGACTGAACTCGTTGTTCAAAATACTGTTTGTTGCGGAGAACTAATATATATGCAATTATGTATTATGTGTTGCAAACCTAGTAACAAATTAGTTCAGTTGTTACCAGAAGCAACACCTAATACATACTTGCATATATTAGCTCTCCGCAACAAACAGTATTTAACTGTTATATATTGAATTCAATGATGTCATGCTTACCGCGAAATGCGATAACTGATATCGATCAAGGCCAGAGTGTATGGATTTACTGGAGTAACAGGTGTTCAGGAATAGTTGTAATTTTCAATTTCGGTGAACTATTGCATAAATTGATATCCATCATGTTGGTACCATGTACCGAATCGGCAACCAGTGTAAGTACCATGTACATTTTCGTTACTATAATGTTGGTATCGGTTACTGACACAATAGCCATAGTGTTAGTATCCTTTATGGCAGTGAAACATTAGTCACTTTTGACTTTTGTGTGGCTGGACATGATGATGATCCTTTACAGTCTCGGTATATATATATATATATATATATATATATATATATATATAGAGAGAGAGAGAGAGAGAAAGAGAGAGAAAGGCAGAGTGAGTTAGCGTGAAAGTCGCATTTTCGAGACTTTATATGATGTTAGCTTCACTACAATAGGTTTACACATTCGTCTAGGAGATTGTATCGTCCTATTATCCCACATTTTTCACCCAAATATATAGTAGTAAAGCAAAACGACAACTTACCTTGACCGATGCGATTTCCACGAGTCCATTCATAGGGAAAGCGTCGTTGCAGCACAGTAAAATCGCCAAAGGATGATTCTTCTTTTTGCCTACGATCATTCCTTATCATTCCAGATTCGAGACTGGATGCATCCTTTCCAGATTCTATATAAGATGCAATATTATAAACATGTGCATTGTTTCCAGATTTGTCGGGTGCATTTAATGGCGAAACGTGAATTTTATTTACTTTTCGACTATGCTTGTTGGCAAAGTTCTCGAAAACATCTGTTTTCAAACATCTGTCCAACATGCCATCGAAAGTATTGTCCTTCGAAGCGACTTTAATAAGAACAACAAAAACAATAATAATTATTTATATTATTATCGGTCATGGAAGCATTTATATTCATTACAGTGTCAGAAGTGCCGTCTGAAATTTATTCATTCTTAGATTTGGATAACGAATGAAAATTTATATCAATGTTATCGAGATGCCCAAGAAGGCATGAAACTTCGTTTCCGTCCCCCACGTCCACACTGTCTGTTATAGTACATATAACCTCATTCGTTTTACAACTACCACTACTTTAATTGATGGCATGATCATTGGTAAATGCCTTTGGCGATAACTACTTAAGAGAAAAACACCATGGGTAATTTACGCGTCGGAAAATTCCAACTACAATTATGGATACAAAATTAAATTGGCTTTAAAATCTGTTCACCACAGAAGGCGATTCCCGACCTACGGAACTTCAAAGTTAATAACTAGGACAGATTGATAGGCTTATTATTTTGGCATAAAGGAGAGAGAGGTGTTTGATAGAACGGTTAAGTTGATCGTTTCCGCAGTCCATTATGAAATAGCATCTCATTGTCAGTCATAACCATCTATGACAATAACGAAATAATAGATTAGTGGATGTATTGCTTTTAAATAACAATTTAACACAAAGTGCCCAAAAAATCAGCAATTTTATTGTGGATATATATATATATATATATATATATATATATACATATATACAAAGTTACTGTCCCGAAACAACAGAAATACTCGCTTAGCTACCCTTAACATCAATGGTCTCATGATGGTTTTCTAAACCAATGAAGCGCAACAAACCATTTCCGAGCTTAGGGCAGTTGTGATACGTTGTTGTTTTCGCCGATGGTTGTCATCACATTTCAAACATACATCCATGAGTTTAAACCATGACGAATGGTGAAACTAATTCCTTCTTCTGTATGTCTGTACGTATGTATGTGTACATGCATGTATGTATGTATGTATGAAAGATTATATTCATGCTAAGCTACTATAGTGTAGCAAAGGCAATTCATCCAGTAGACCGATTTCGTCCTTATTAGGAACTCATCATGTACTGGCCAGAAATTGCCGCGGACAGGGCTCGAACCTGGGAACGTATGCTTCGGAATCTGGTGCTCTAACCACTGATCCACCCTTCTGCACACTACACTACAGACAATTTTCAGTTTTATACTAACTAATGTAACTTGGTTAGTCAAATTTTCCTGTAGGTGGAGCTCATATGGCATCCATTTAGACACAAATTTCCAACTGACCATCCCCAATCTGTCATTATTGAACAGACACCACACTACATGAGGAAGTTGTATTGAAATGAACATTTATATAATTAAGCGAGCATTGATTGCGCGGGCAATGATAAAAATTACTATAATCAAGGTTGCGATATTGATAAAATCACCTGACCCATTAATTACTTACAATGTCATTATAAACTAAGAATTGCATAGTGTAGAAAAGGCAATTTCATCCAGTAGACCGGTTTCGTCTTTATTTGGAACTCATCACGTACTGGCCAGAATTTTCCGCGGACAGAGCTCGAATCTGGCCACGTCTGCTTCGGAAAGTTCAGTAATGAAAGTGACAAAGGGGATGAGATTAAAGACCCTGAATCTAATGCTCACAAGTTCAAACCATGTCCGGGGCAACTCTGCCGACTACTGATGTATGTTCAAATAGTACGACGCCAGCCTAGATTATGAATTACATTTGCTATCTTCTGAAATGTATATTCGATACCGGTGACAAATGTAACCACTTTTACTTACTTAATTTACTGCGGCTGACTCCTTTTGGAGGACAAGCCGGCTCCATTTTCATGGAGTTTCTTGGGAATTTGGTACAAGTGGTGTCCCCTCACCATTCGGCTTTTTGATCGAGGATGCACCTCTAGCCTTTGCACATCCAAGCGCAGTCTGCAAGGCAGCAGTAAGTTGCATGGTTGCCGGTGGCTGTTGAGAGCTCATTCGCCATTCGGAAGTACGGGGTACTGTCCAGGAGTCCATGTAATCCTGTGGCTGTTGAACCCTTTTGTGGCGGGGAACACACGCCGAGTCATGGTGCCGTCGTCGGCTCATGTGGTATTTTATAGGAGATCCGATTGCCGGTCGGAAATCCACCACGCCCTGGTGACACCACCGCCATAGCCCCGTTAGCCCATGTACGATCGGCCATCGAGACATGGTTGACACCGTCGTACCACGTTGAGGGGATGGATTTCATATATATATATATATATATATATATATATATATATATATGTTGTATTGTATGTGCATATACTCATTCATACACAGACGATACCACTCATCACAAAAAAATCACAGCCATAAGAATGAGTATCGCAGAACAAAGCAGCCAAAATTCAGGAACTTCCCATTTTCTTTTTCTATAGTTAAACAACAAGCACCCATACAACGCCAAAATTTTCATGATTTTAAGAGGATTATAGATTACATTTTTTTAAATTATAGTATATTTCATACCAAGACAACACTTACTTGTTGAAGTGGAATCACACGATGACAGTTCGTAGGGATGAGAAGGCAAAACATGCAAACTGGCCGTTATTGGAACTAAAGGGAAACTTTCCAAGTGAACATTCTTATTCTCGGTTTTCGCTAACTCGCCAAAACTCATCTCACTAGAGCAATTTCGACTAATCAGTCTAGGAGCTTCGTTGATGTCACTAGGAACTAAAACAAATGGTGAAGGGCTTGCTGAAAAGACACCAGTATCACAGCCTCTGTCAACGATTTTGTTATCGTCAGTCTGAGAAACGCTAGACGGTTCTGCAACAGGCACCTTTGTCTCTGAATAACCAAAAGATATTTCAACATCTTCAGTTTCACCACAAGTGTACAGTGAAGTGAATTTGTTCAATTTGTTGCGATTGTTTGAATATTTACCCGCCGTCTCCGTAACAGAAATGGATAAATTAAGATCTGGATTGCAAGTAGATGGAACAAGGCGAATTTCAGGGAGCAATAGATTGCAGTTCTGCTCATTTTCAATGTTCGCTATTTGTTCGATCTTGGCTGGTTGGCTGCTTCTCTGTATCCTATGAGATTGAGAAGGATACATGTCCGTCAGTGAAACCCCCGAAGCTGTTCGCGAATACACGTTGTCGATTGGCCGAATAACACTTCCTACGAGTCGTTGCTATACAATGTACCGCACAAATGTATAAAGGCAGACATAAGAAGAAAATCAATACTAACCTAATGCATTATTGCCATGTAGTACAATACATCACTACTTTGGAATCTTTTGCTTGTTTTTAAGATCTTTTCATGAATCAACAACACCAATCGAAAAAATTGGAAGGGCGTATCTTTCGAAAAGATGAAAATGTATCAGACTAATTAATTATTTAGTCTAACAAAATGCTGAGAAAAAACTTAAAAATATATCAACAATACTATATAATATTTTGGCAAACAGTGTACATATAAACAGACAACAGAATTTACCAGATTGTCATATTATGGACAATCCGATTGTATAGGCGCTTTTGGAGTTTTCATTTTCCTCAGATTTTTCACCAGGTGAAATTTGACGAGCAAAAAACAAAGAGTTAAAATCTGCAGGCCCACTGTACAAAGGCAAGAAAATAAACAAAATTTAAGTTGTTTCACTCCACACTTTCCCAAGAAATTTATACGCAAAAGTCTATTACTCGCGGGAAAGTCGGTTAAAATAGATCACATTTACAAAATAGGGCATAAAGATGATTATCGATTTTTGAACTTTTAGAGGTCATATAAATAGAATGCACGCAACAGAATCTTGCACCTGGGTCGAAAGTGCCCAATAAACAGAAAAAATGAGCCTCACAACAAATATGAACAGGTTCGCATCCTGTCCGCGGCAAATTCTGGCCAGTACTTGATGAATTCCCAATAAGGACGAAACCGGTCTACTGGATGAATTGCCTTTTCTACACTATACAATTCTTAGTTTATACTGACATATGTAAGTAATTAATGGGTCAGGTGTTTATATCAAGACCGCAACCTTGATTATAATAATTGTTATCACCACCCGCGCAACCAATGTTCGTTTAATTACATAAAGATGATTTTTTTTAAATTTCGGCACATTACAGAACAGAGACAAAACATATTATGACAATATATGCGGCACTCGCTAACAAGCAACAAGCACAGTCTCAGTGCAAAAAAAATTTCACTCACATAGTATACAATTTAATTGGTCGAAGATTAATAGAAATAAGTAGAGTAATTGTATATTAGGAGTTGCGAACCTAGTAACAAATCAGTTCAAATTGGACAAGAACGTTTCGTACATACCGGCCACCCATCAGTAGGAGCCTGTACTACGCCCTGTACTCTCTATACATTTTAGTAAGGAATAGGAAACAATCAGACGGTAAAATCTCCTATACAAATGTTTAAACCTGCAGTAGTAAAGCTAACTTAATATAAAGTTTTCGACAATTTGACTTCAAAGCTAACACATTATATATAATATATACCAACACTATGGCTATCGTGTCAGTACCCGATACCAACACTATGGTAACGTAAAGAAAGATGGTACAAACACTATGGTTGTCAAGTCGGTACATGATGCCAACACGATGGATTTTAATGTCTGCTAAAGTTCACCAAAATTTAGAAGTAAAACTATTTCTAAACACATGTTACTCAAACAACACCAAACATTCTGTCCTTAATCAAAGTCAATTATCATTTTTGCAACAATCATGGCATCATTCAATTATATACGGTTTATTGCAGAGAGCTATTGGTTGTGAAATTGTGTGTTAAGTGATGCTCACCTATTAACGAGTTAGCTCAAATAGGACTTGATTGATAAGCCAAGGACAGCATGAACGAAAGGTATAACCTCATGTTCGTATTCATTCCATGCTTACTGTAAAGTCATAAGTAGGAGCCGGTATTACGCCATATATTCACTTCATATTTAAATAAGGATTTTGGGACAATTGGACGATGCAATTATTCGGAGTAAATGGCTCGACTACAAATTCGAAAGCCCTCATCGTTTCATGTTGTTGGAAATAAAATTGTTATAGAAAACTAATAATTAAAATGGAACGCGGCTTACACAGATCAATAAATGGAATTTTGTTCTCATCAGCAAAGTCATCTTTAGCAGATTTTACACAAAATGTAGTCTTACATAAGTTACATAAAAAAATTTACAGAATAATTGCAGAAACGACCGTGAATGAAATCAGACAGCAACAAGAAACAATAGCGTACAATCGCGTATGAGTTATGTATTAAAGATGAAGTCTCAACGTTACGGAAGAATACTCGCAGTCAGAAAAACATTGTAAACCGTTGCACGGAATATGAAATGCACTAGATCACGGAAAATACTCAAACGAAAACTCAAAACAATATTTCTACACGCAAACGCATACATACATATACAAAATTACCCACCAACAGGCTACAACTCTTATATTATAATTATTTATATTGAATCTTATTTAATACTTTAGCACTTTCAAGCATTCACAATTCTCACACCACACAGTGGAAGTCATGTTAGAAATTTAAGATTGATAAAAATGTGCAGACGATTAAATGTAAAAAATAAATACGTTATTCAGAAAAAATCTAAAATAAAAAGTTTTACGAACCTGAATTATTTCTTTTCGGTTCCGAACTTTCGATTTTATATATATATATATATATATATATATATATATATATATATATATATATATATATATATATGCGGTAAATATTGTTGGATTCTGTGGATCAATTGTTTCTTAATAAAGCTTTATAGATTTTGCACGGACCATCTTAGGGACATCTTAATTTCAGCGTCCATAATAAAATATGCACAGTGTGACAGTTAAGTAGATTTTTGTTCATAATGTTAAGTTACGAATAGTTTCAATCTTTGCTAATTATTCAATTTTTCTAGAAAAATATTTTGCTTTTTTTTAAATTCTTCACTACTTATTTAATTGCTTACTAGCAAATTTGAGCGTGCTTTACAGGCTCGGTATATATTATAAATAGTGAGTTGGCTTTGGAGTCGCATTTTCGATTATTTCATATGAAGTTCACTCCACTACTGCTGGTATACAAATTTGTATACGAGATTATACCGTCCAATTATCCCACATATCTTGACCGAATATATAATGGGCAAATAGCGAAGTACCAGCTCCTATTGATAAGTCGCCAGTAAGCAAAATACGGATGTGCTCGAGATTATACTTTCCGTTTATGCTGTTTTGGTTTATCTTCCTGATCATATGTGAACTAATTTGTTACAAGGTGCGCAGTGACTAATTAACAATTGCAAATAATTAATATTTTACTGTGATTAACTATCAATAGAAATTGTCACGATTTTATAAATTGTTTCCAAATGACAGCCAGGATGACCACTGGGGATTTTTTTACAAAATCCTATATAATTAATACTTCTAAGTTTCATATTAGATGAGAAAAACACTTTGAGATTCATTTGGCATTTTTTAAATACACAGAAGCCAAACTAACCTCACGTAAATTATTGTCAATTGCTGCATCGATTCTTTGTAACAAAACATTCAGTCGAATAGTCCTTGATGAAGTGAGCAGTCCACTTGCGAGAGGCTGTTGTCTGGTTTCCATGTCTTGCTGCAATGGACCTTGATGATAACGATTACTAGAAAGAGGCAGTTTTTGATCCTGATGTCGTTTTCTTAAGGCTTGCTGCTGAAGAGTTTGACGATAACTGATTCTAGATGGGGTGCTGTTGCGAGGTGACGAGTAACCACTTGTCGACTGCACAAAATTGTTCATGTTGTCCAGAAATTTCAAAACTGTACATTAAATTAAAGAGCAAATACAAGGTTACGTTGTATTTAATAAACAAATATCAAACTAAAAAAAATATGAGTGTAACATGATTAGAATAATAGAAAAAAGCATTTCTTCACTTAAAATCCATGGTGAAATCGTATGAATCGGCAACTATCTCGATTTGCAGACGTATGATGCTTGTTGCAGTCGCCAAGGTGGGCACATCATTTAGATATCGAACTTCTATTTCAAAATGCACCAGGTTTATTACCTTCCAGTAATGCCCTCATTTATGCCGCTTAGGCAGATGAAATTAAAGACTATAATTGCCACTACCTTGCCAAATTTGCAATCAGGAGAAAAATTAACGAGACGATGAGTTCAACTAAGCCATATTTGAATTTCCCACTGCTATCGAATCCAGTTAAATGACGCTGCTGCGCTTGCAGGATCACTATCTGAAAAAGAAATTTACACATCCAGATCGCCAGACAACACGGGCAATTCGAGTGCCTGCCTGGAAACGCAGAGTTACATCATGTCTCGTAGGGAGACACTATAATTCACGATATCGGCCACTTGATCATGCCACACTATACCCCCGTCGACCAAAGAACATCTGAATTAGTGACGATCTATAGCGAATCAGGGGTTTTCTTTAAAAAAAGGTGAATTCTGCCTTGTTGACATGAAGTCATTTGATAAACAACGTGCGAAAGAGATTTACTTTAATGCGCGTGCATAAGCACTAATCAGTAAAGCAATACATCGAAATTAATAACTGAAGTGTTACTATTACGTACCCATGAAATCGTCTTCATACTCATAGTTATGCGTGGATAAAGGCGATTAGACCCAGAGATTTCCTCCTCATAGATGGTCTACCATACACAAGACTCTAGAGCATTAACTGTCTGTAGTATCGATTTTTGAGTCACCTGTTCTCTGCTTTCTCCAGTAGCCGAACTCCGCTGACAAATCTGGGTATTTCCAACAATTGACTCGGTAAGAATGAGCCAAGGTAAAGAAGATGGATTTTATTTAAATCTAAGCTTATTTGAAACTGGATACCGTCGAAAACGGCTCTATTCAGGGTCAGCTGTGGTACCTGTCCAAAAGGGCTAATTGACGAGAAAAACGCGGTCCAATTGCTCCTACTAGTAATATATAAATCAGCTCCGTATATTTGAAATCGAAAATAAATCTATATTTTTGCAGTGATTAACTTACAAATACAACCATCTTTAACACGTGCTGACGTGAAGCGTTCTTTGGGACATCATCGGAGTCTTTCAATGAACAAACAAACAAATGTCAACTGTTAAAGTGCAATAATAAACCATTCTATGATACTAAGCCGTGTTGCTCGTGTCCAGCAGACATACTTACTAGACGCAAAATAAACACTGGGTGTTAATCCACCTGGACAGCATAACACGAATCCGTTTGGAAGCAGGCCCAGAAACTCACCCAACAAATGAGGCGATATAACCAATTTTAGGCACTGTTAGCATTGAGTAAGACAAATACAACACCAAGGCGACACAAGATAAGTAAATTGTCTTAGGACATCGTCGCACAAATTATCAAACCACGAAATTGCACCAAACACGGTATAGTTCACGCTTATAAACATGAATAGGTATACACCAAGCCAACGAGACTGAACGAAAGTGCCAGTTATAGCTTGGCCCATGTTCGTTTCCCTATTATAAGGAAATCGTGGCTACCACAGCATAGTTGCACAGTATAGATATAGCCATGATCCAATAGATAGATAGTCATCAAATTGAAAAGTTATTTCTGCTTGAGTTACCTAGCATTTACAAATATACGCGTCGCTTGACGGATGTGAATATATGGAGTCGACACAATAGTACATGCACATTGAACAGTTTCTTGAATCATCTTTCTGGATTATGTGAGTAGATATAGGATATAGGCTTACCTTTGCCAGGACCGAGTGCATCTCTGTGAGAACCAGCATGCCGAATGAGCTTACGATCAGAACGTGCAAGTTGAATGTTTGATGAATCAGCTCTACTGAGTGTTGGTACAGCTAGCAAACAAGATTGATTTTGTGCCGTTTTAATAAATGGTGGGGTAGCAGTCGACCACCGTAGTCGTTGCGGTAACTGACCGGGTTGCTTATCCGTCTCCAGATGCGATGTCATACTGACACAAGGAGACCCTAAAATTGCATAGGAAGTCGCCGACTTGGATATAAAGTTGGATTGGACCCTCGAAGTGAATACTTGACCTTTATCATTAGATGTGTCATTTTCGTTAGTGGCGATCGTAGAATTGTCAGCAGCATTGTTAAACGTAGTAACCAACTGGCTAGAATCTTTACCAGAATCAAAATGAAACACCTCGCTAGAAAAACGAGGCGGATCAATAAACGAACAAAGGTTTTTTGTACCATTTTCAGCGTCTGTAATTAACATAGCCTTGTTGCACGAGGTTGTTGACCGTAAATGAGTGAAAGTTGATCTGACAGCTGGCGAGTAATGCCGAAGACCTAACGTAGAGTTTGATTCGATAGGTTGTAAGTCTTGGCCGAAGAGATGTGGCAATAATCGGCCCAAGGTTGATTCGAGTGTCTGTAACGTGATAAAAAGGAAAATGTCAGCAAAAAAGAATGCTCTCGCTTAAAAACATTATTTAAAACAAGAAAAAAAATAAACCACCAGTGCTTAGTTACATACAATTTGTGGCGGAGAACTAATATATAAGCAATTATGTACAAGGTGTTGCGAACCTAGTATCAAATAAGTTCAATTATGAACAGGATAAAACAAAGACAGCATGAACAAAAAGTTTAATCTCGTACACATTCGTATGGTGCCTACTCGCGACTCATCAGTAGGAGCCGGTATTACGCCCTTTAACCACTATATATTTGGATGAGGAATGTGGGAAAATAGGACTGTACCGTTCCAATTATTGTATAGGAGTTTGGTCGTATAAGGCCCGTCCATTTTGTAAAACTAATTACAAATATTTATTATTTCTCATTAAATTCAGTGGATCGACTACTGCTTCAAATAGTCTCCCGACTTTAATTCATTTTAATTCGTCCAAATATGTGTTGATTTCCTCTTATATTCCCGCCAGCCCTCAAAAAGGCTGTTGGAGCATTACTGGCATCAAAAGAAGCTACTACTACATCTTCTTCACTCAGGAATCGGTTAAAGCGATCAAGAGCTGCAAATTGCACCAGTATAATACATTGACTCTTCATGAAATCTATGGCTGTCTACTGTAACTCAGCGCTTGGTCATTCATTCCTCTTGGAGGATTGAGACAGTTAGCCTGGATTCTCTTCATCGGCATGCCTAATACGATATTTTCTTATATGGCTTTAACGCCACCAGTATAGTCTAACAAGCCATTAGAGCTACCAGAACATCTCACAAACCGTAAAGTCCAGTCTCCAGTGATGTCATTTGCCTAATAATATGTATTAACCATTTGATATATTCTGACACTCAGCTAGCAGTAACATCTTTAGTCGACAATAGTGCTTATTACATCTTAATACTTGAAGCGCATATCGGCATGTTATTAACTTAATACTAAAAATTGATAAACCAAGAAGACTAAATTAGGCATTTCTTAAAAAGGCAATAAGACGTGTTTTACATCACTTATTAACCTTCAGACAGTAAAAATCTTAATCATAACAATAACAATGAGGTCATACCCTAAAATGCACATTTTCTAACAAATGTGTACACCGCGCTTCACAAAGTTGACAAACGAAATTGCAAGCATCGTTCGCCCAACGTGGAATGGAGCCACTGCCTGGTGAACAATTGAACAGCACCATACGCGTCCAGTTTACCACTGACTGAATTCCCAACCGACCAATTCGTTGTTGCACGTCAGCTTCTATTTTGTTGAAAGCGGAAGCACAGCCCTTCGTCCCATTGCTTGATCTCAGTATGTCTCCGCTTCGATTGGCTTGGTTCCTACAATGTTTACTTTTGGACCAGTATGCATTGTGTCTATAGTTTGAATGCCGATTGCTATCCGTAAACCCACTAAGTAAATGCTGTATGCCAACTGGACAATTGACACCAATATATTGAATGGTATTATTTTCAGATACACTAGAAAAGCCTGAAAAAGTAAACAAAAATCCAGCCAATACATTGACAGAAATTTAGTCGAGCTTATGAATTTAGTATTAGATGTAGAATTTTGCAACTTGTATGTTAGTTACAGTCAAATAGTGTTTGTTGCGAAGAGCTAATATATATGCAAGTATGTATTAGGTTTTGCAAGCCTAGTAACAAATTAGTTCAGTTGTGACCAGAAGGATAAACCAAAGGCAGCATGAACGGAAAGTATAATCTCATGCACATTCGTTTCGTGCTTACTGGCGACTCATCAGTAGGAGCCGGTATTACGCCCTTTAACCACTATATATTTGGTAGAAGAATGTGGAATAATAGGACGGTACAATCTCCTAGACGAATGTGTAAACCTGTAATAGTGAAGCTAACATAATCTAAAGTCAACGACAATACGACTTCAATGCTAACTCACACTATATAATATATATACCGAGTCTGTAAAGGATACTAACACTATGGCTATTGTGTTAGTAACTGATACCTTTTAAATCGATGAGTACCGGATACTAACACTATGGTTTCCGAGTCGGTACATGATACCAACCTGATGGATATAAATTTATGCTAAAGTTCACCCAAATTGAGAATTACAACAATTTCCGAACACCTGTTACTCCAGTTAAACCATACACTCTGGCCTTCATCGATATCAGTTATCACATTTCGCGGTAAGCATGACATCATTCAATTCAATATATTACAGTTAAATACTGTTTGTTGCGAAGAACTAATATATATGCAAGTATGTATTAGGTTTTGCGAGCCTAGTAACAAATTAGTTCAGTTGTGACCAGAAGGATAAACCAAAGGCAGCATGAACGGAAAGTATAATCTCATGCACATTCGTTTCGTGCTTACTGGCGACTCATCAGTAGGAGCCGGTATTACGCCCTTTAACCACTATATATTTGGTAGAAGAATGTGGAATAATAGGACGGTACAATCTACGCCTTCGTTTACACAACATTACATCAAATAAAATAACACAAACCACACAATTCACAATATGAAATAAAGGAAAATATGCTAAACCTCCACTAGACAAAATTATTGCTATCAACATATGCATACTCAAAAAATTTGAAATGACAACTGTCATAATAGCTTCCGTGGAGTAGAAATTTATTGTTACCCGACGTGTCATAGGATAAAATACCAGAAAATTTCGTCCATTATTTAATCGAGCATTTTTTTGGGCGGATGGTGATATTTATTTAAACTAAGATTGCAATATTGATATAAACACCAGTTCCATTATATAAATACATTTGCCAGTGTAAACTGAATTTTTTATAGTGTAGAAAAAGCAATTCAGTCAGTAGACCGATTTCGTTCTACTTGGGAACTCTTTATGTACATACATACATACATACATACATACATACATACATACATACATACATACATACATACATACATACATACATACATACATACATACATACATACATACATACATACACAAATACATACATACAGATAGGGCTCAAACCTTGGCAAGTCTGCTTCGGAATCTGGTACTCTAACCACTGAGTTTCCCTTCACAGTGAAGACTTGTTTAGATGAAACTGTTTATGCGAACACCGACGTAGTTAGCATAATATTTACTTAGATATAACAACGGTATGGAGTGATGAAAGAGCTAATATCGCCGATAACAGTATTCGTCTACGGTAGTCCGGGTCTAAGTCATCAGCGGTCTCAATGATCCAAGTTATTTTACCAGTAGCCTGACTATTCCAGGGTTAAATCTGTATTTTCAGACAGAGCTCCAGGTAACTCAATTGGCGTTCCTTAATTGTATTCAACTGTTATTGTGCAGTAGTGGAGTCAGAAATATTTGATTGTCTGACTAAATTAGCTGTCTATCTTATTGAGTCACACACTGGTTCAACATTAACATATTAGTTCATCTTCTCTATTCTTGCTACGTTCATGGCTATTACACAACTTAATTAGAACTACCTATTTAACTTTGGTCTATATGTATACCCGTATGATCTTTTAGACTACTCACTGGCAGCAGCGTTAATGCACATAGTTTTATGTGCATTTATTATTTGAATAGTCCAGAAATTATTCAGTAATATTCTTCTGTTAAACTAGAGATCATTTTCGCAATAATCCGTTTGATCACTATTTTCAAATACGCATAGAGTTTGTGTTCGTGGTGGCTGGGTGTTGATTCATCCTCCGAAGGCTTCAGCTTCGTTCATACTAACCACTGTAAATGAGGTACGATCTAATCTTCTTTGATTAGATAGTACCTCACTTCCGGTGGCTAGTATGAACCTTGTTGAAGCCTTCGGAGGAAAGGGACGAATCAGCCCTCAGCCATCACAACGACGAACTTAATGCGTACTTGGAAATGGTAATCAATCGGATCTTTGCGAAACTGATAGTGTAAAGCGACAACCCACGATCGCAAATCGTGGCAATCATCATTGATCTAATGTATGTTTTTGCTTAAATTTGACAATTAACAATATATAAATGATGAAGAAAATACTTGCGCGGTGTTAACAACGTGGAATTTTAATACGCAACTTCCTGTTGCGGGATAATTGATAGCAGTCGTAGGTCGGTAAAATCTTGATTCGTTTATATTTTCAGATGCACAGATTGTGTTGACACTTGATTCATGGGTTCTCACTTGCCCCATCACACTGAAATCGTCCACAATTAGTTTTTCTGAAGCTGTTCACAGTATAAGCGGTATAAACTGGTAAGTTTGATTTACTATTATTACCATCATTAAGACACCAAGAAAGAGTTGCAAATAGACCATTTAATGTTCCTACACCTAATATCTTGTTTTAAATGCCAAAATAATCATTTTTACCTTGTCTACACACCGTTTACAAAATATTTTGCGAAAAATTGTACATTGTCGCTATGTAAGCAAATAATGCTTTTTTTCTATTTTCCGTCTCTAAATTTTAAAATACAAGCTGTTACCCGTTTGACTTGCATTCCTTATTGAGATTGGCGTGTCTTTGTTGAATTGACCATCTCTATTAGGGAATGGGCCTTCAACATAGAATAAAGACTATGCGGACGAGTCAGCAATAGGCCGATGGAACAATTTGTGGTGGTTCAACAGGCGTTGGAGATTAAAATTGGCACATTAAATAGCAACCCAAACGAAGTGGTCTGCTTATAAAATTGGCTTATTATTAGTCTTTTATAAATCTCAGTTGGTATTGACCTAGTCAATGGATCACTTCACTTCAGGTGATAGCAGCTGGTCAGTCATCCAACCTATATGAACGACATGTAGGATGCCAGACAATAGGCGGGACTTGAAGACTGGATTTTCTGCTTAGAGAAATGATCGGGCACGAGTACAATGGCTGGGTTCATTCATTCGGCCAGTAAGTCAGTATAATAACAAAATCAACGAGGCTGTAACAATCAAACTCAGATATGTATGCGTTTTGCACTAACAGACTATTCCTAAGTAGAAGCTAGCAATACACTCTCAACTAGCTGCATAACTGGCCACAAAATGTAATAAAAATTGAATAGCTGAACTAAAAAACCAACCAACGTAATCGGATTGGAGCATGACTTCGTTTTCTATTGATAAGAAACCATTTTGCGTAAAGCAAATGTGTATGGGATTACACCTCAGTTCCTAGTAAATTTGGTGTTATTTAACATTTGTCAAAGAAAACGCTTCTATTGACAGCAAAAGTAAACAGGGTGACGGAAATAATGCAAGTAATCGTCTAGAAAATTCAATATACGCAGCCTGAGATATTGACGTAATTGTCTACAGATTGATATAATATACGCTGTTGGATCAGTAAAAAATTTTTAATGCGGTCTCATATTCGAACTATCGTTTTTATTCTTTAAATAAAGTTTGCGAGCTTGAAGTAAACACCAATATCATTGTATTTAACCATTCGTCGAACAACATTTCACGCTGTTACGTGCATAACAAAACCAGAATCAAAGCCACTAACACAATATATGACAATGTAAAAATTATAACGCGTTCAGGCAAAATTTAGATAATAGTTTCTTTCTCTCTCTCACCCACATACATACATGTCTTGGGATGAGTCTGTGGCTATATTGACGAACAAGCCAGGTTACTCCATGGACGATTTGATGACCACAAAATATTTGAGATAATTCTCCTTTATTAATACAGAATCGTCTTATTTATTGTAAGTTTATCTGGAGTTTGTGCGTTTTAGCACGGGTAATTTGGTAGCCACTGCAGAACGGGCTAGAACACCATAAATGATTACTTCAGAATGGAAATCCTTGAATCCCATCAGTACGAATAATGTTCAGGTAGACCATATCTGCTTAAAACTTGTCATGTGACTAGTGTACTGAGTGTTACTAGTTTTCTGATGAAGATACTGGAAATGAGTTACCGAAACGTAGTCAACAACATTTCCAGTGGTTAGTACTAATGGTCTGGAAACCATCAGAGTGAAGGCACTAATCAGCAACCATCCATCACGAAGATTAACATGGCATGTACTTAGAAACGAGAATTAATCGGATTGTTGAGGAACTAAAATTGCAGGTGAAGTAAGCACGAATAAAAATTGTGGATATGTTAAATCTGATGATCGTACTGCGAAACTAATACAAATAACATTTAAATGCGATATTTTCTTTAGCCATTTCACCTACACTTATTTCTAATAATAGCTCATTTCTGTTTCACTCGATAGATTCTTGTAATGTATGTGAATAGTCAATAATTGCTGTGTTCAACCAACTGAGTGAAAATCAAATGGCTGAATTTTAATTTACTTCTTATACGCGTTAGACTGTGTTTTATGCTCACCAGGTGAAATGGCGCTATTGGGATTGCTCTCACGTTATAGGGTGGGGAGCCCAATAAACGCGATACACAGTTAATACCAAGGTAAGCGATAAAAATTAGAAATGGACAAACGCCGCGCTTGTGAAATTTCACCAAAACCGCACGAGTTATACTTAGGGCTAGCTTTTTTAATAACAGTTGTTCCCATCTCATACGATAGGTACATACGTGCATATGTGCGGATATATATAATTCTTAAGTACTCAGCTAAATATACCTAAGACACATGTCCATCCAATAAATGTTATATTTCCACCGAAAGAGTTAACTGGGACAAATACCGTGGTTGTAACAACACAGATCAGGTAATATTAAGAGACAGCCGAACAAAATTTAATAGCTTACAAAATTAAGCCCCAGGGCCTCATCAACATGAAACATTTTTGGGAGTTGTAAAACAATTCTCGATCGTGCATTCCTAGTGCGCATGGATGATTTCGATTGTTTTTATTTTCTTAGGTGGACATCAGGTTTTGAGGCCCTAGTGGTCAAATATTCGATTAAACAAACGAAACATACCCTCTGTGCCAGGCATGTTTGATTTAATTTCTTAATAGCTTATTTAATATTGATTTGTTTATTGTGTAGTAAATTGGAATTTCAGGCTCTTCGTGTTAAAAGATGGTTCTATTCTTACAGAATTGGCAAGTTTCACGCTGCCGATACCGCCACGACGTTCTAGGTACAACTAAACCTCAGACTAAATTTCTAAGAATACGGGACAAAATTTAAAAAGATAACACATTAAATCCGCGATTAGTGCTTCGATTAAAGAATTGAGATACATTATAGAACTAACCAGTTCTCGAATTAAGATTTTCAAGCTTGCAAACTACTGTAGAACCATAGTAGATTGAGACAGCTGGAAGAGAGCTAGTAAGACGAATAACGGCCTCCTGTAGAGCAAACAGCAGAGAGTAACTGGACTGCAGCGCTCGTAAATGTGGCGATTTAATTCCAGTCAAAGATTGACCACTAATTTTGGCAAACTGTGACAACTGTCCCGGATTTAAACTACTGCAAGGCGAACGGTTGCTTGGCTCTGATTGGACTAAATTGGTTGCAGTTGGCTGTCGGTAAAAACACAATAAATAATTTTGCGTCAGAAAATCGTGCCACTATACAAATAAAAGTAACAAACTTCTAATAATCACATTAATAATACTATGAACGAAAACATTAAAAATAATCAATACTTCCTTTGGAATACGAGCCGAAATACAACGTATCTCCGTTTATATATATATATATATATATATATATATATATATATATATATATATATATATATATTGAAATTCCAAATGAAATATACATCTTCAGGCATTGAGCTTGAAGTGGAGGTGATGCACACAATTGATTGGTTGCTCCCTTATGTCACACTCTGGCCAAATTTACATTTTTATTTAGTTTGGCCTTGCAGTGATTTTCATTTGTAGATACTTGAAAGAAACTGACCTAGTATCTGATAAAATTTCTTTACCTTTTTGCACATGGGAAGGCTATTATTAATATTAATAATAATAATAAAATAAAACAACATAATACGTATGAAATAATAATTGTACCAACTTAAAACAATAATTACAAAATTTCTGAATGATTTGGCTATTTCCGAGTATTTTTGTTCCATTTCTAATAGACTCTTCTTTTTGCGACAGATGAGGTATCACACACACTCAAGATTCTTCTTCATATTCGATCGACCCGCTGATCGTATTCCTTAAAATTAGTGCTTCTCCTTTCAATCCCACTATAAATTTTTACATCAACTAACACAGAGTTTAGATGATAACTCGCATACTAAAACTTTATGATCAGATTTAGGCCAAGTAATGTCAACTGAAGCTGCTATATTATTAGCTTGTATGTCACAGGTTAGCCCAGTGGTTAGCGCAACAGATTCCGAAGCAGACGTGCCCGAGTTCAAATCCTGTCCGCGGCGACTTCTGGACAGTACGTGATGAGTTCCCATTGATGACAAAATCGTTCTACTGTACGAATTGCTTTTCTACATTATTCAATGCTTAGTTTATACTGACAAATATATGTATATAATGGGAAAGGTGTCCGTATCACGATGGCAGACTTGATTTATGAAAACGGTCTTAACTTCATTACTTCGATTATGAGTAAATTGTATTAATACCTACTCCTAACTAGCTAATCTTATAACATGCGGAAAACAGCATCAATCAGTTCAAACTACGTGAACGATATTCAACAGATCGAAACACCACAAAACATTTTTGAGTAAGAAATGCTTCCCGTAAACATTTAATCATCCAATGGGACGATTATGAACGCACAAACAACATTAAATAATATTGACAACATGCATTACAAGTTTTTATTTGATTTTATTTTTATCTATCACATTACAAATAATGAAAAATCGTAGTCGATTCGATAGGCTGTACAAGATTTTGTAGTGTTCAAGCCAATTTATTAAGCAGGTAATGAACTGAATATTATAGAATAATAAAGAGCCTTAAACCGATTAATAATGAAGTTTAATTACCTGTCCATATGGTTTTGTTGTGTTATAACAAGCTCGTCTAGCCTGAGATGTTGTGTAGGTTGCTGGTACAGTCGGTGACGTAAGTAGCAAAGTTGACCCACTAACTTTACTAAACTCGAATACGGCCGCATCAGGTTCGTTGCATAAGTCAAGTTTTCCATTAATAGAACCACCATTGTTTTCACTTCCCTCATTGGAATTATTAATAATGCTGTTGTCACTATCAAGTGTAGAGTGACATTCGTTAATGTTTTCATTGCCACTTAGCATAGAATGATGAACAGCTCTATACTTCAGCCGGGGTGACGTCCATTCAAATTCGCTTTCTTTATTGTTTTCTGTCGGTGTGTTTTTGCGATCGGCCGTTGCGATTGATGGAAACTCAGGTTGGCATCCCAACAAATCAGAATTGTATGGTGCTACTGGCTGTGTACAGCTGTGAGACAGTGAGGCTAATTGTGAGCTATTGAACCCACGAAATGTCTCAAAGGTTTTCGATCTTTGAGCAGGCTCTATTGGCAGCAAACGTGCTTCTATTATCAGAATGGAACCCTGAAGATAACAAAAAATTAACATATATCTAACAATATATCCTCGTGGTCTAGCTAAAACCATTTCGATTATACATAAAATGCACATTGTAGAGATTATCGATAACAATACCTGCATGAATAGAATCAGAATATTGCTTCCGACAAACGAGACTCTTACTGTGAATGTGAAGTATATTTTACATGCAGAATAATTTCAGGTTATTTGATGAGCATGGCTGGTATAAAAGAGAACGTTTCCTCTATAACTGAGCACATATATTATAAAAATTAAACTTAAAATCAGGCGGATTTCCAGTTGTTTTAAAAGAAACAGAAAAAGAGCTACGCGTTGCGTAAGCACTCTAATAATCCTATAGCGATATATTAAATTTAACGAAATTCGTCATGTGCGAAACTATTTAAATTTTAATTATATTCCTACTCCTAATGCTTGACACATAATACGCATTCAGATGTCAAACATGGCTAATAAACTCAATTTTAGCTCTCAGTGATTCGTAAACTGAATGTCTTAGCCAATAAGGAATGTGTTCATTCGCAAAGTATCATTTGTCCTAGTATTTATCTATTGGACTTCTTGTTCGAAACGGAGTATGCTAAATGAAATGCATAGTATGACGATCCATCTGGAATAATCTATAATTTTTCTGAAGTTCATATGGTCGATTTAAATAATGAAAAAGCGGTGTCTCAACGACAACCTGACGTTATAGTTCAACTAGCAACATGAGATGTCCGGTTGAATCTTTTACTAGATTAATTAACGCGTTCGAAGTTCTTTCGTCAACTTTAAAGCACGACGAGAGATCCAACTAACAAGAATTACTTTAAAAATCTTTGATTGTGCGGGTGGTGAAAAATTCTTTATTTCAAGTTTGCGAGCTTGAAATAAACACCAATCCCATTGTATTTAACCGTCGTCGAACAACAGCAAAACTACCGTCAGTCACACGTAACAAGAAACAAAACATATTGTAGGTTAACACGTTACAAAAGGGGAGGTGCAGCTTTCGATCATATTAGTGTGAACGATTTATATTTCACTTAAGTGGAATTACGACAGCACCCTTTCTGTATAACTATTGTGTAAAAGCCGTTTATTATGGTTTAAAATAGACACACACACACACACACATGTATATATATATATTTTATATATATATATATATATATATATATATATATATATATATATATATATATATATTGGCAACGGGGCACCTGTCAATTCGACCAATTTCACAATTCTACATAAAGCAAAATCAGAAAAATTATTATTTATCTACGAAGCACTTTACATAAAACAACAAGCACCTGACCTTAACATTCAAAAGTTTCATCAACATGATATCCTTATCGACTGGCCAAGAATAACAAAATTCAACAACAATCTACTAGTATCCAGCCAAGAACCAACAGGCCCTCGACTAGAATCAACAAACGTACAATCGGATTGGCAACAATGTGAAGTGGAAATAACAGAGGCGCATACGATGACAGAAGTCTCCAAACAATGTGAGCGTTTAACATTGCAATCAACATTAGCGTTGTTACCAAGCGAAAATAGCAATCTTGCGCAGCGGGGTGAAACGATCAACTATACTGGGAAAAATAGCACTTGTATGTGTAACAGTGAACAATGTGCACAAATGGCTAAATCTCAATATACCAAAACAATAATGACAAGATCTCAGATATCATTTCGCAATATTGCGAGAATGACCTTTACATACAAACACACATACACAACACAAATACAAACGCATACACACTCACCAACTAGTCAAAACAAGAAACAGCAGTAATAACGAGTCAGATTTGTTACCAATAGCATAATCAATTGAAAACCGAAAATGTATAAATATGTATGATTGTATAAGAGATGTTTAGTATTCACGAAATATATATATATATATATATATATATATATATATATATATATATATATATATTATTAAGTAAGCAACAAATTTTCCTCGTGAATTCTGGTTAGTTTATAGGTTTTACAGTAATGCACTATTATTTCATGTGAATTAGTTGACCCAACGAATTAAGAACTATTATATACAGTTTGTTGCAGTGAATTATATATATATATATATATATATATATATATATATATGTGTGTGTGTGTGTATGCATTTTTATGCATTTGTGTATTGGCTGTTGTGCGCATCTTAACAAATTATGTTCGAATAGGACCCAAAATATGAACTAAAGTCAGCATGAAGGAAACGTAAAATCTCATTTGCACATTCGTTTCGTGCTTACAAGCGACTCAAAAATAGGAACCTGTATTACGCTCTATATATTCTTATTTGGTCAAAGGATGTGGGACAATCGGATGGTACGATCTCATATACGAATGTGCAAACGTGTTGTAGTGAAAATAACTTCGTATAAAGACTTCGACAATTCGTCTTCACAGCAAACTCACTATATTTAATATATGCAGTCTGTAAAGTGTACCAACACAATGGTTGTGTCAGTACCCGATACCAACTTTATTGTACCGAAAAGGTATATGGTAGTAACACTATGTATATTAGTGTATGCTATAGATCGCCAAAATTGAGAATTACAACTATTTCTGAGCACCTACTACTTCAGTAAATTTATAAACTCTGGCCTTGATCGATATAAGCTATCAATTTTCGCACGAAATGAGTTTACATATGATATTATATGCTTCGTTCATGCTAAATTTGTTTTATCCATATGGTCCTATTTAAACTAAATTGTTACTAGGTGCGCAACACCTAATACAGAATCACAAATTATTTTCAAAAAAAATTACAGTTTATAAACTATTCTTTTTAGTAGGTAGTAGAACAACATGTAACGTATTACATTTAATTGAGTGTCCACAATACACTCGTTATGTGAGTGTGAGCCATATGTGGGCATTAAATAGTTTCAATTAAACACTAATTGATTGCGCAGATGGTGGTAACAATTCTTTAAATCAAGTTTGCGAGCATGAAGTAAACTCCAATCCCATTGTATCTAACCAGTCGTCGAACAACATAACAAAACTACCGCCAGTCGCAACGCATTGACGCGTTTCGACCTTCCATGATCATCACCAGAGTACGACGGCAAACTGACTAGCGAGGATCAAATCGCAATGCATATATACGCAATAGGATTGGTGCTTGTTTTAACTCGCAAACTTGATTCAAATAATGCAATAGTCTCCATGAGAAAAGTACTGAATTTTGGATAATTTAATATATATTATCCATTAGGGATGAGCGACATTTCCAGTTCACAAATATCAATGACAGTAAAACATCGCAGCAAAATATTTTAGTGTAATGCTATGTGGTTAGTAACGATCTAAGAGAATGCTGGTTTGGATTAGTATTTATAGCTCTACCTTTAGTTATTTTTTTCAAAGTTCCTTCTCCGGCTATGCAATTCCTTTATGCAATCGATAATTACTTTATTAGCTGTGAACTTGATTGACAGCCAATTGTAAAAACTTCATCAGATGCTCCTAATATTGATAAAGCTTAACTATGGTTGTAGTTAACATGCATTAATTTTCTTTCTTCATGTAATATCTATGATTCACTATATGGTGTCATTAGTCCTGAACAAGTAATTACTATATATATATATAAACAAAGTTACTGTCCCTAAACAACAGAAATATTCGCTTAGCTACCCTTAACATCAATGGTCTCATGATGGTTTTGTAAACCGATGAAGCGCAACAAACCATTTCCGAGCTCAGAGCAGTTATGATACATTGTTGTTTTCGCCGATGGTTGTCATCACATTTCAAACATACATGCATAAGTTTAAACAATGACGAATGGTGAAACTAATTACTTATTCTGTATGTCTGCACCTATGTTTATGTATGCATGCATGTATGTAATGACAGTGACAGAGGATGAGATTCAAGACTCTGAAGATAAAGTCATTTAATTTACGCCTAGATAATCTTTTATTTTAATGCATTGTACCCTTCGTATGTCCATTGGGACGGATAAAAACTCAGCCCGATCAAAGGCAAAAAGGAAATGGAAATTGTGATCAATCGGATCTTTGTTAAACAGTCCATGCAAAGCTAAAATCCGCGTACGCAAAACGAGGCATTGGAAAATATGAAGCTGGCACTACGCAATCAAAATTAAAAAAGGAAACTTTATCAGATACAAGAAACATTTCTTTCTCATTATCTCCTCAAGTGTCTACTAATGAACATATCTTTATATATAAATTGGAAGTAAATCACGTTTCCGAATATGAAATAAAAGCAACATACATTTTTTTAATAATTATACGCATTACGTTCTCAACGCGTTCGTCACACGTACTGACGTGTTTTGGTCTTTTGTGGTAATTATCCGAGCACGTTGACAGCCTGAATATCAGGGATCAATATAAAAGGTACATATAAAGGTATAGGAATTCAGAAATGTGGCTCTCATCACGAGCATTTTTGCATACATTGTACTTGAATGGAGTTCCGGCTGCACAAATTCTATGCATTTATGGACACAACATTTATGTAGCTTTAATCACATATACAATTATTGATTGCATGAGTGCGGATAACAGTTATTTAAATCAAAATTGCTGACTGGAGATGAACGCCAATTTCATTTTATTTAGCCAGTCTCACGCACTGATGCATTTCGAACTTCCGATGTCATCATTCGAACATGACGGCAGCTGTAAGGAAATCAGAAGCGCTGATCTCATTTCTAGCAGTCTCGTGTTCCCTCGTTCCGAATGTCATCATTATTTCGAAGCGTTTCTTTATTTCTCTCACTACTTCCATTCAATGGGAGCTAGTTCAAATAAAATCACCATTTTTGGTGATCTTGATATCGTGGTTTTGTTTCTCTAGGCTTGGCATCTTTAATCCTATTGCTGAACCGAATGTATTAACAGGCATCTAGCTACATCAACTTTTAGCACAAAATAAATATTCAAACCATTTTGAACTGAATTGATGTGTTCGTGCTAAGTTTCAATTATCGAATAAAATTCGATACACATTGCTAAATCATTTCTAACATACCGATCGACAGCTCATATTGAACAGATTCTGCATATTCCTTTTTCAACCGTTGATAGAATACCCAGAACATATGTAGAAAACTGGTTGGAAGTGAAAAAATTTTAAAATCACTGGAAGAATCCTACCTAAATAATGCTTCATTTATCGATACCTACAGAATCACGGTATAAATATCGACGGCGTCATCGTCCTCATCATCATCATCATCATCCACATATATATATAATCATCGTTATCGTCATTGTTATCATCATCATCATCGTCAAAAGTTTCATCATTATCGACGCCATCGACCTCGCCATTCTCCTTATCATCATCACCATCATCCCTATAATCATCATCATAGTCATCAATTTCATTACCATTGTCAACGCCATCGACATCATCATTGTCGTCATCAATTTCATCAACATAGTCATCGTCATTATTATTGACGCCATCGACCTCGCCATTATCCTTATCATCATCACCATCATCCCTATAATCATCATCATAGTCATCAATTTCATTATCATTGTCAACGTCATCGACATCATCATTGTCGTCATCAATTTCATCAACATAGTCATCGTCATTATTATTGACGCCATCGACCTCGCCATTATCCTTATCATCATCACCATCATCCCTATAATCATCATCATAGTCATCAATTTCATTATCATTGTCAACGTCATCGACATCATCATTGTCGTCATCAATTTCATCAACATAGTCATCGTCATTATTGACGCCATCGACTCCGCCATTATCCATCATCATCACCATCATCCCTATAATCATCATCATAGTCATCACTCATTACCATTGTCAACGCTCATCGCATCATCATTGTCGTCATCAATTTCATCAACATAGTCATCGTTATTATTATTGACGCCATCGACCTCGCCATTATCCTTATCATCATCACCATCATCCCTATAATCATCATCATAGTCATCAATTTCATTACCATTGTCAACGCCATCGACATCATCATTGTCGTCATCAATTTCATCAACATAGTCATCGTTATTATTATTGACGCCATCGACCTCGCCATTATCGTTATCATCATCACCATCATCCCTATAATCATCATCATAGTCATCAATTTCATTATCATTGTCAACGTCATCGACATCATCATTGTCGTCATCAATTTCATCAACATAGTCATCGTCATTATTATTGACGCCATCGACCTCGCCATTATCCTTATCATCATCACCATCATCCCTATAATCATCATCATAGTCATCAATTTCATTATCATTGTCAACGTCATCGACATCATCATTGTCGTCATCAATTTCATCAACATAGTCATCGTCATTATTATCGATGCCATCACCATCGTCATCAATTTAATCATCAACGTCATCATCATCATCGTCAACCTCATCATTTTCGACGCCATCGTCATCATCATCATCGTCGTCGTCATGAATTTCATCATCATCTTCATCGTCTTCATTATCGGCGCCATCGACATCGCCATCATCCTTATCATCAACACCACCATACCTATAATCATCATCATAGTCATCAATTGCATCATCATCGTCAAAGTCATCATTATTGACGCCATCGACATCGTTATCATCATCACCATCATCATTATAATCATCATAGTCAACGTCATAATTATCGGCGCCATCGACATCGTCTTTGTCATCAACTTCATCATCATTGTCATCGCCATCATCATCGACAACATCGACATCATCATTATCATTATTATCATCACCATCATCATCACTAAAATGATGATGATCACCATCATCATCATCATCATCATCATCGTCATCAACTTGATCAATATTATTATCACCATTATCATCAACATAATCATAAGCATCATCACAAAAATCATCGTCATCATTATCGTTGTCAACGGCATCGTCATCACCATAGACTGCAATAAATCTGGTCTTAAAAACTGGTTATGCATGAAAGCGTTAAATCTTTTTTATAATCTCAGTTATGTGTGCGCGGTAGGCGGAAACTACATCGCCAAATCCTGATTGGTGCAATCTCAATTTTTTTTTCATTTAGATGGCCTGCCAACCAAGGCTGCAGTTCACCATCTGCCGGAAGCATCTCGTTTAGAGGTGTCAGTGGCGAAAGCTTACATCAGTAGCGCAAATGTGCCCTCCGCGTCTGACACTCTTACTTCCATTTTTTCTCCTCAAATTTTTAAAACTGAATAATTAACTAAGTATACAAATAAAACTGAGCGCGTCACTTGAGACGAGATGACTGCATTCCAATGTTCTATATGTCAGTAGGGTTATCCAGGGCTAGCAATCGTCAAGCAGAAAATTTCTTTTGAAAATATTTGACGCCAAAATACTCATGCGATCTAGAAAAAAGCTACTCGATCATGAATAAGAAAAGCTTTCCAAATTGTAGCTTTAAATTTATACTTATTGGAATTCCATTTATGAATTCTCCAAACAATTATTTGTCGTTTATTTGACAGCCTAGTACAAACAGAGAATATGACAAGACAATACGAACATTAATTGCGCGGGTGGTGGTAACAAATTCTTTAAATCAAGTTTGCGAGCTTGAAGTAAACACCAATCACATTTTATTTAACCAGTCTTCGAACAACATATCACCGGGCGGTAGTTTTGATAGTGCGTGTGACTGGCGGTAATTTTGTTATGCTGTTCGAAGAAAATATGGCAGTTTTTATGACCAAAAGAACGCGCAAAGCTTGGTGGAAGGTATCTGCAAAATAAACGCATTATATATTCAGTTACAAAATGCATAAATCGACTCATTCGAATGCGAATGATCTACCTGCAATTTGGCCACCAAGTCTGCAAACGAATTTAACAATCGAACTGATGCCAAAGCCAGATGCGGATGCAATGCTATCAACTGGCAATTGAATGTTTCTGTTGGGCACGGCACCATTAATGTCTTGTGGTTCTTTAAAACACTGTCGCTCAACCCCACACAGCCAGGAGTACCGACTGATGCAGTTGGTGTCGTTGTTGTTGCTGTAGAAGTGATTGCACAACCAACACGGTCGGACAGAGTTAATTTCACATTGTGACCTGTGGTCGCAGCATCAGTACCAGCTCTTTTAGTTACAATATGACCAGTCTGAGAATTAGATTTAGGCACAGGATAATGTGACAGCCAATATTGCAACTTGGGACTACGTTTTGAGAAACAAGACCAGCTGGACAAGAGACGACGGCTTACAAGTAGGAAACGAGCGTATTCTAGGCTAACATGGGTTGTGTGCAACTCCGACTTTGAAGAAGTTAACTCCTCTAATGGATACCAAGTCAACGCAAAACTAAAATGTTAAAAATAATGAAACGATCAAAACTATAGCGGAACAAAGTAGTTTCACATAATGAAATAAAACGAACATTAGCTGCGCTGGTGGTGATAAGAGTTATTAAATTTGGGATGTGAGCGTGGTATAAGCACTAATCCCACTATCTATACATTTGTCAGTATAAACTAAGCATCGTGTAATGTAAAAAAGGCAATTCATATAGTAGAACGATTTAGTCCGAATCGGGAACTCTTCAAGTCCTGTCCAGGATTTTCTGCGGAACAGGCTCGAATCTGGGCACGTCTTTTTCGGAGTCTGTTTCCCTAACCACTAAGTATGTGCCAGTGTGACTCAGTGGTTTGAGCAACAGATTCCGGAGCAGACGTGCCTGGGTTCGAGCTATGTCCGCGGCAAATTCTGGACAGTATGTGATAAGTTCCCAATAAGGACGAAAAAAATGTATAAATATTGAGGATTCGTGATTATACCAAGCTCGCAAACTTGATTTAGTTGCATACTGCTTTATCGTTCACAACAGAATTAGTGTGCACTATAAAACGTTTTGAAATTTATAACTTAAACAAGCTTTACCTTGGACGATTTCTTCTAAGTGAATATATTCACAACTATTGATACCTTTTAGAAAGCTATCATGCTAACATTGAATGGCATTAGACATTCCAATGCAATGGAATTTTGAAAAACAGAACAAGGTCTGTCGCATTCCAAACAAGACTACTTACCCATCTAATCCATACTGTGACAGTCTGTCGATTGATGACACTGAGCTAATGTTACGCCAGCCATCAGTAGCGGCGCTTGTCCGTTCTCTAAAGTCTTTGTCTGGCAATACATATCTGCTAGCCACACTTTTGTTAAAGTATTCATGTTTTTCTGACTTTAAAGAGCCATCATTCTTTCCGTCGACATTCGCGCACTTTGCACTACCTTCAATGCAACTGCTACTACCGCCAAAGCTATTTCCAGTAGCGCATTCCTTCGCTTCACCTGCAGAGCACTCGTCAATACTCTCGTTTTTTGTGGTCGGATTGTCGATAGTTGACTTATCCTCAGAACGTAACACTTCGCTAGCATCAAATAAATGAATTGCGACAATACCGGCTAGGACAAGACGCGCAAAACGTGCACGCCTGCGCAACCGCCGAGCCAGTGAACTACCAAATGGGCATATGTAACGGGAGTTACTGTTGCTACCACCACAACCACCCATCGCATTTTGGCTGTTTTCAAATGGCAAATATGGCGCTGTCCGAGTTACACCTCCAGAAATGTGACGTAGTCTCGGAGATGAGCGTATAGGACGAAAGGACTCGGCTTGACGTGGTGCATCAGGCTTAGATAGCAAAGAATTAGAATTGGGAAACTCGCGACACGATGTCAAACCGGTACTACTAGCAGCACAGGCTCCAATAACTTCAGAATTTTTATCAAACGAGATATCTTCGTCTCCTAGAGCGAAAAGAATGTTTGAATTTTGGCTGTACTTTAAACTGTAGTTAGGAGCATTCGTTAAAACATTACCAGCTACAGGTGAGCGAGACCGCTTCCATTGCTCAACACCGTTTAAGTTTGTCAAATGGCAATGATGAGAAGGCTGACGCGAATGGATACATTTGCAGCAATTCGTTGAATGAGAAGAAGTAATGCAATCCTGATAGCTAGTCAAACGACAAGGAGAGCCAAGCACGCGGCTATTTGATTGCTTTTAAAAATGTAAATAACAAAAGACAAGTATCGATCAAAATAATATTATTCTTTACATATTAAGTTTTCGGGCTTGAAGTAAACACCAATCCCATTGAATTTAACCATTCGTAAAATAATATTATCTTCGAAAAAAACATTGATAAAAAGCTGGTAGAGTCACATATAATATGTTGTTCAGAATACGTCATATCAAACTGTGAAAATTATCAAAAATTGCACGACATCTGATTTCAGAAGACGCACCGCAGACGCATAAAACAAGTTTTTGCTATACAATTTAAATAATAATTGATTGCGCGGGTGGTGGTAACAATTCTTAAAATCAAATTTGCGAGCTTTATGTAAACACCAATCCCATTGTATTTAACCAGTCGTCGAACAACTTAACAAAACTACCGCCAGCCGCAACGCACTGACGCGTTTCGACCTTCCATGATCATCATCAGAGTACGACGGCAAACTGACTATCGAGGATCAAACCGCATTGAATATATATGGAAATCAAAGTTAGATATGCGGCTCTCACCTCGAGCAGTCTCGCATACATTGAATCAAAATAATTTTATTTCTTTAAATCAAGTTTTTGTGCTTGAAGTAAACACCAATCCCATTGAATTTAACCATTCGTAAATTAATATTATCTTCTAAAAAACCTTAGTAAAAAGCTGGTAAACTCACATATCGAAATATTTCGAAAAATCGTGATGACAGTGGATTCAAATATTTCGGTACGCAATCCGAAAATCAGGTAAAAACTCACATATCGTATGTAGTCCAGAATGCGTCATATCAAACTGTGACAATTATCAGAAATTTCATGCACAATTGATATCAGAGGAAGCACCCCAGACGCATACAACTTGTTTTTGCTAGACCGGAAAAGTTTAGCCTAAATTATCCTCAATATTTGTAGTAGTGTCGCTGTCTGCCTGGATATATCAGTGTGTAGTAGTGCAAACGCATAGCTGACTGGCTGACTGATTAATCGTTATCTTCAAATCAAGTTTGCGAGCTTGAAGTAAACACCAATACAATTGTATTTAACCAGTCGTCGAACAACGTGACAAAACCACCGCTTTATTGTAGAATGACCATAGCAATTGCGTTATAAAATTTTTAATTATGGTAGCCTATTTAACGTTGGATTTTACGTATATTTATGTGTGATCATTGATTCAGATCGCCTAGATTTCAGTTGGTTATATTTTTCTACAAACTACTGAGATAGTGTATAATTTATGTTCCTTATTTTATGCCACACATTTTATAGGCATTGTAAACTGTTAATTATGTTTTCTCATTTGAGCGTTGGTCTATGCGTATATAGTATGCCTACTTTAATTTAATTAATACCCAGATTATTAGGCCACCCAGAATGACGTAGATGGGATGAGAGAGTTGCGTAGAAGCTAATTTTGTTATGTTCTTAAATGTTAAATTATATTTTCTGTTTTTAGTCAACCTATTCCGTTATTGTCTAATCTGCGTTTTGACTAACTCTGCTAGTTTTCCAGTAGTTTTCTTCATTCAACAAAATATTTCGGCTGCTGAATTCGAAATAAGTCATTATTCAAAACATGTAGTGCAGAAACCTTCATGATGAAATCAACTGCCTGAATACAATCATGGTTCAAAAACTTAAAATGAGTTTAATATGAAACATCATTTACCGGCTAAACCATCGTTAAGTCTTTTGTAGTATTCAACAGACCCTTCAGTGAGGACCGAAATACTTCATCCAAACGCTGCAAGAATGAGAGCCAATGAATGCTTTTAAAACTTTACCAGATTTAGACTAAACAGAAATTAGCCAGTATATGTTCGAAATATTATATAATTGTACATGTTATCAAAGCTTTCACATTCACTCTCCTCCTTACCATCATTGTCATCGTCAAAAACGCCATTAAAATCGCTACCATCACCACAATTACAATCACAATCAACATCATTAGCAACAGCAATATAATCATCTATAGCAACCTCATCATTACCATGACCAGTAGCGGAATAATAATAATAATAATAATAATAATAATGACCATCATCATCTTCTTCATCGTAGACGGAAATACATCATCATTTCAAAATCGATGCTTCACCGCCGTATGAAAAATAAATTTATTCATATCGGCGATACAACCAAAAAGTCGCCTACTCCTAGTGATAGCGTATACTGTTAAACAATTATAAATTATTTACATATTCTCTGCTGCGGAGAAATAAATTATATGCAATCAAGTACTAGACGTTGTCAACGTAGCAACCAAAATACTGGCAAATTAGGTTCAGAGAGAAAAATCATAGTCAATGTGAACAAACGGTATAAGCTAAATTACACATACGAGTCACCCGTAGGGTCCGTCACTACACCTTTAAGCCACTATATGTATGCTGAATGAATGTAGGACAGTTGAACAGTAATGTATTCATCTTCAATTAGTCTTCGGCAATGCGAACTCGCTATATATAATATGGATCGAGCCTGTAAATGTTACCAACGCAATGTTTTTTCGTGATATCGAGCCTGTACAGAATACCAACACAGTTTCACCAAACTTGAGAACTACAACCAAAATTGAATTGCTGAAACTCCAATAAAATACATACACTTGCTTCGATCGGCATTGTGGCAATTTAGAAACCATTCCGTTAAAGTTATATATTCTTTGTTATGGAGAGCTAATATCTATGCAATTATGTATTATCGCGTACCTAGTAACAAATCAGTCCAAATGGGACTAAATGAAAATGAAAAACGGTATAATCTATAGTTCAAATGCGTTTTGTGCTTACTGGCGACTCTTTTAATGATCTTATGATTACCAAATATAATAATTTATGTAGACCGATGCCATGATTGCGCAATACCTTATTAAATGATCGGATTTGCTCGAGTAACAAGCCTTGAGAATTGGTTGTATTTCCCAATCTCGGTGAAATTTAGCCTACATCGAAGACCATCGTGTAAGCAACGAAAAAACTTTTTCGCCATTATCATCATCATCATCATCGTTCACAGCAATATTTAAGTCATTAGTATGTAATGCTTTACTGCTATATAACCATAGGAAAAATAACAAAATAAGAACAGAAGAAGTGATAATGACAAAAATAAAAATTGATGCAAATAAACTATTAAAATAGAATGATTGACGATGAGGAGGATCTAGTCAATATGAGTATATTTATCAAGATAACACAAGGAAGCTAGGCAAAAGAAACGTCTACACAACAACATCATGGCCAAGTCAGCTTTAATGCAAAACAACAAAATATACAACTACGAACAATATGAAATAGGATGGCGTCAGTGCCCTGTACAGGCTCAGTATCCCCAAAACACTCAGTGTTGTTATACTTTAAAGGTTCGGCATCTATTACAAATGGTGAGATGGGTTTGAATATACATTCTTAGAGAAGATTGCACCGTCCAATTGTCCCAAATTTATTGATAATTATAGTCAGTATAGGGTGTAGAACCGGAACCCACTGATGAGTCGCCCGTAAATACGAAATGCGCGTATATATGAGATAATACCTTTCGGTCGTGCTGACTTTGGTATATCCTTATGGTTCTAATTAGACTATCTGTTTACTAGGTGCGCAATACATAAATGACTCTAAATGAAGGGAAACTAGTGCAACCGAAAAGCGACAAGATGTGAGGAAAAAAGCTATTAAACTCACTGATTGCAAGCTGACGACTGGACGTGGAATACTGCGGAAGGCTGAAGCAGTTACTGCTCTGTTATGCTGAAAAATACGCTTTGCAACGAAATCTCCGGCTGGCACACGAAAATTACACGCTACACCATACCAATCTTTAAAATAAAACATGATAGATTAACGCCAAAAATAACGACAAACAGTAATGAGAAAAATTGATAAAAGTTGAATATTAATATATTTCTCAAGAAGATTTCAATTTTAATTTTAAACTGGGAAAAGACAATAATAACTCCTTGTTTCCATACACAATCGCATATAAATTATTTATCCACACCGAAAAATGCATAAAAACTACATCTTTAATTGAACGATGTCATGATTACGACGCAATGTGATAACTGATGTCGATCGAGGTCAGAGTGTATGGATTTGCTGTAGTAGAACGTGTTAAGAATTGACTATGTTTCTCAAGATTGGCGAAATTTAGCCTACCTCGAAAACCATTGTGTTGGTACTCAATTCAGGCTTGACATGTAAAAATCATTTTGATTGTGCTATTTACAGGCTTGGTCAATATTATATACAGTACGTGGGGTTTTAATTCGCATTGAAGAAGTCTCTATGTGAAGTTAAATTAATTACCGCTTGAATACACATTTGTACAAGAGATTGAACCGAAAATCTGTCCAACATTTTTTACCAAAGATATAGTGGGCATAGAGCGTATTACTGGCCCCTACTCTATTAGTCGCCAGTAAGCACGAAACGCACGTGTGCATGAGATTATACCTATCGTTCATGCTAACTTTGATATGTACTTTTGTTCCTATTTGAACAAATTGGTTACTAGGTATGCAATACCGAATACACAAATTCATACAATTAGCTCTCCACGACAGGGAGTATATAATAATATATTATTATCGTTCACACACGAATGAAAATATTTACTATTCAGATGTCTCGTTAAACGTGTTTTATAAAGAATATGATATTTACAAATCTGCTTTGACAATCAAAATGATTTAAATTATATGGTTTGCGCGACAGATTAATGAAAAATTATCTTATACTTGTCATTTGAATCAAAGTTTTTGTTCACAGTCACCATAATGACACCGCATGTTTAGGGACCGCCTACTGGATTCCTTTTTACACGGTTAACTCAGCGCACTAATAAATTTGACAACTATTTATTAACATGCTAACTTTAATATTAAATAAATGTGTATCATGTTTGTTCGTGCGCATGTGTTCATCACTGCAAAGCTTAAAGTGAAATAAAACTACCTGTACGTGTAGGATCATCCAAGTAAAAGCAAGGATTGCGCGAATCAGAACAGGAAATTCGCCAAAGTAAAACAATAGGAAAGTTGGATTACAATTAATTTACAGGTGGTGGAAGGAAATAATTAACGATCTCTTAACTAAGTTTATAATTATTTGCAAAAGTCACACATTATTACTTGTCACATTGTAATATCTATTAACTGAGATCTATCTTAGAGTTTAATACTTATTGATGAAACTTTAAGTTAAACATTACTTTTGCTTTACAGTGTTACTATGATATTTCTCTCGATCGGTAATTTAAAACATTTTATTTTCTGACATTCATTTATTTGAAACTATCTTCATTAAGCTTATTATTTTACCAAATGTTGAGTATTTACCCTGATTGGTGAATTTACATTGTTTTGCTCCCTTCCAAAACATGGATTTACTCGCAGATACTTCCTTTAACAAAGAAAGCGCAAAATGGAAGAGATATTAATCACAGTAGTTTATACTTAGATTGACAAATGCGAGCAGGCAATTAACTTTAATGATATCTTGTAAGCGATCGAATTAAACCGCCGAAAACTTGTAAATTAATTCAAAATAGAAATACGCAATTTATTGGACTGACACTGAAACAAGGCGAGCGCGGAATCCATAAACCAATAACGTGCGACCTTCATATATATAAGCTTAATGCATTTTTCACGAAACGCCCTGACCTGCTCGCTACCTGCAATTAATGTCGACTTTCTGCTACATTGACTATCTACTCGTACTGTCTTATTTGCATAGTTACCCACGCGGTGTGACAAACCAAGTTATTAATAGGATTTATACGTTTGCCAGCCTTCTTGGTGTTGCCGCAGCCAACCAGCCAGACTCATCAAGACCTTCTAAGAGGAATTGACACATCCTGCTTCGTTCATCTATTAGAGGATCATTAACTAACGAACAGGACACACAGCAAGTTCCTAGAAGGACTTCCGAACATCCGCGTCCAGTTTAGTACTCTAATGTATGACGGAATTCGTCGGTGAATTCCTCCTTGGCCGTACTAAGGACCGGCAACAGTACTGCTACCCTGTTGACTTGTTAGTAACGTTTCACAGCACTCCGGCTGTAACGTTATAATTGAAAACCGTGTCAGGAGAGCAATGAAACTGTTATGCTTTAGCTTGTTTTTATAAAACAAAATTTTTGAACTATTCGTATTATTATTTTTCTTTTATTGGCTTCTTGGAGTATTTCAGTAGACGAGTATTATCCTTTGGATGGTATAGCAATTTTTCAGATTATTAGTGAAGCACAAATTGCTGACAGTTACTGCAAATTAAATACTGTTTGTTGCGAAGATCTAATATATATGCAAGTATGTATTAGGTGTTGCGAACCTAGTAACAAATTAGTTCAGTTGTGACCAGAAGGATAATCAGCAGTACAAAGTATATTTGCAATTGTTTCGTGCTTACTGGAGACCATCAGTAGAGCTTTACTTTAATCCACTATATATTTGGTGAAGAATGTGGAATAATAGGACGGTAAAATCTCCTAGACGAATGTGTAAGCCTGCAATAGTGAAGCTAACATTTACACATTCGTCTAGGAGATTGAACCGTCCTATTATTCCACATTCTTAGACCAAATATATAGTGGTTAAAGGGCGTAATACCGGCTCCTACTGATGAGTCGCCAGTAAGCACGAAACGAATGTGCATGAGATTATACTTTCCGTTCATGCTGCCTTTGGTTTATCCTTCTGGTCACAACTGAAGTAATTTGTTACTAGGTTCGCAACACCTAATACATACTTGCAGTTACTGCAAATCTACGTCAGAATGTCTAGCACGCAAATTGTCAACGTAACATCATCAGTGAATTATTTATGTGTGCATCATTTAATCTTTGCAAGCGTATTCAATCCAAGACAATAGTTTGGATTTTTGCAAAGTAACCGTTCTGGTTCAAGTCGACGAATTAATTTAATAGCGTTCAGTGGTTCAATCCATGATGGTAGTTTGTATTTCTGTCAAGGCACAGTTCAAATCTACGAATTTTTTGACAGCGGTGGTTTCTGTGCCAAATTCTGTCAGTTCAATCGGTGATATCTGTTATCTGGTAAAACTCAATAATCAAGTTTGCAAAGTTTTTACAGCCGCAATTCAGGCCAAATTCTGTCATTTCAAACTTTGAAATATGCATCATAGACACAGTTTAAGTTAATAAAACAGCGGATCAACATTTCCGTCCGAATCAGACAAATCTGTAAAAACGATAATCGAGATCTTCTTAATATTTTATTCGACATTCTCCAAAGGAATGTTGCTATAATAACCAAGTTTTTTATACTTGTCGAAATTTCCTGCACCATTCGGAGAATTTACCAAACGGGTGTCAGTTTACTTTCATTGCTGACCACAAGCCAAAACAAAGAACCGAGGCCTATTATTCTCACTCAAAAGAGTGAATAAAATTTCAAATTTCTATTGTTGCATTTCATGTTGATTACTTTCGTCTATGTAGAATAAAGTTCGAAGGCGGTGTATCCGATAAAGTCACCACAAATTACCAACCTACCTGCATACATGACTCGACTAAAAAACTAAATGAACTTCGGAACCTTCTAAAATTTAAAACCAAAGAGAAATTAAACATAGATAAAGGTGCAGCAGGTTCAGTTATCAAGGATTACTGCAATGCCGAGATATCTTTATTGGTACTGCTTTCGAAAGCCATGGGTGAACTCATTCTCACCTACAGTTGTCGACATCATTTTCTTAACGACGTGAATTTTCTCACAACTTCATCGTCGCAAATCTTTCGTGCAGCATTCTAGGCCTTGAATTCCCGTTAAAATATCGGCTCATTGTTGATCTTGCAAATCATAAGATCATTGACCTTTTGACCAGACTTGAGCAAAGTTTCTGGGCATTTGCCTCGAAACATTTGTAGTTCCAGGACCTACAGTCATCCCTGACGCAATTTTCGACAGAATTATCGGCAGCTCTTCGAGAACACAAATCGCTGTTCGATCTTAGCGTAATACAGCTACATGTCACCAACACGACGCACCATATTAACAAGACAGGACAACCCATCGCACTTAAGAATAGGTTATTCATCCACGCCCAACTCAAGATGCCCAAGAAGAGCTTTCAAGACAACTGGGAGAATGTATCACCAGACCATCAAAAAGATCTTGGACCTCATTATTATACTTGGTCTATTAATTTAACGAATCATACAGAGCCTGTGGGGATTATTGCAGTTTAAATTCTGAAATCAAGGCCGATGCTTACCTTATTCACAGTATGAATACATTGCTTGAAAAACTCAGTGGTAGCAATTACTTCTCAGTGATCGATCTAAGACAAACCTACAAACAAATACCGTTAGCAACAGAGAACACGAAGTAAACTGCTTTCATCCATCCTTTTGGTCTTGTTGAAAACATTTGCAAGATTCAAACATTTCAGAGGTTCATGGTAACTCCGACTACTGTATATCATATCTTGATGATATAATGGCTTTTATTCATGACCTAGGCTCGTGCTGAGCATTCTATAAACGTCCAATCGTACCTAGTACCAAGTTGGTACTACAGCATTTTCAATGGGCAGCACATGTGTGGAAGGCTTAAGAGTGACGAGACAAATGCCAACCCAACGATCAAGGAAACAGACACGCTGTGAACCTGGAAATGTAAAGGAATCAGGATTTTACCGAACTACGAGTGCTATAAATAATCTCGCAATAGTTAATTCTAGTAAAAACTCATACGATGACAGCGCTACGCAACAGAAATTGTCCTTTAAAGGATGCTTAAAAACGATATATATAAATATAAATATATATATATGATCAAGTGCAGATACTTGAAGAGAATATTCGAAAGTACCGGGTCCTGTATCTGATCAATTTTTTCTATCTTTGCATATGAAAAGGGTACGATTATAGATATATTAATAATTAGGAAGAAAGGACACATTAATAACAAAGTGGATAAAGGCCATTTTTTTCGTGAATACTAATCATCTCTTATACAATCATACATATTTATACATTTTGGGTTTTCAATTGATTATGCTAGTGGTAACAAATCTGACTCGTTTTTACTTCTGTTTCTTGTTTTGGCTAGTTGGTAAGTGTGTATGCATTTGTGTTTGTGTGTATGCGTGTTTGCATGTAAAGGTCATTATCGCAGTATTGCAAAGTGATGTCTGAGATCTGGTAATTATTGTTTTGATGGCTTGAGAATTTACCATTTGTGCGCATTGTTCACTGTTACATGTACGAGTGCTATTTTTCCCAGTGTAGTTGATCGTTTCACCTCGTTGCGCAAATTCGTATTTTCCACAAGGTAACAGCGCCAGTGTGGATTGCAGTGTTAAACGCTCATATTGTTTGGAAACTTCTGTCACCGTATGAGCCTCTGTTATTTCCATTTATGTTTGTTGCCAATACGATTGTATGTTTGTTGATTCTAGACGAGGGCCTGTTTGGACTTGACTGGATACTAGTAGATTGTTGTTGAATTTTGTTACTCGTGGCCATTCGATTATAATATCATGTTGATGAAACTTTTGAATATTAAGGTCAGGTGCTCGTTGTTTTATATAAATATTCAAAAGTTTCATCAACATGATATTCTAATCGACTGGCCAAGAATAACAAAACTCAACAAAAATCTAATAGTATCCAGTCAAGAACAAACAGGCCCTCGACTAGAATCAACAAACATACAATCGGATTGGCAACAAACTAAAGTGGAAATAACAGAGGCGCATACTGTGCCAGAAGTTTCCAAACAATATGAGCGTTTAAAACTGATCACATATTCTGTTAATGCATCTACAAGAAGAAAGTACTGGTGAACCAATATAGAACATGAAACACCACCATAAAAGTAGTCAGCGCATTTGTTCGCTGAACAGTGGACACACATTGAGCAGTCAATTAATGACACAAGAAAGTTAAACTTATTACTTTCAAGCAAGCCTAGATAGCACTAATGATATCATTTGAGATGAAATTTTCAATTTTTTGAATTTACCCTTCGCGAGGAGTCCAGGACAGATAAGTATATAAGACGAATCTAGGCATGGTGTCAAGGCTAGATCTTTTGAAACACATTCGTTATCACAATGGACTGATTGATCCCCGCCGGAAAGAACACGGCCGTTCGGCTTCATATTTTGTTGATGTAGATTTTGAGGTCTATTACAACAACAATAAGGCAGAAACTGATCCGTCGAGACAGTTTCACTCGAAGTTATCTTTCTATTTTCATCCTTAGCTTTGCAACTGCTAATCCCAGCGTAATCACCAGCAACGCCATCACGCATATCCGACGACAGGCGAACATTTCTGGTTATGCCGTGCTCAACTGTTCTTGAGGTTTTAGACCTATTTCCATCATTAACTCGCGAGGTATCTTGAATAATAGACGTTTTTTGATAGTTATGTCGATGATGATGATGATGATGATGATGATGATGATGATGATGATGATGATGATTATGTTGATGTAGACAATGTGAATAATGCTGTTTACTATTGTTGGAAGTGCTACTAGCAAGAGAGCTGGTCTGAAGTTTGTCGCCGGCAACACGTTGATTCAGACCAAAAAGACGAACACGTGATATTTCTGATAAAAAGGTGCAAACTTTAGTCAAATCAGCCAATGACAGCCTTCGAGATAGATCTAGCCGTCGACGCGAAAATTTTGTCCAATTAACTTTGTTCGCCTGTTGCAATTCATTAGTGTTTTTAGGTAAATTTTTATTGCTGATGATTGCATATTTTTGTCGGACGATACTACGAACACATTTTACGGCATCACAGGTAAGTCCAAACACTTCAGGTGGCACAAGAACAGCTTCATCATTGGTATAAAGCACAGAAAGAATGAAGGTTTAATATACAAATAATATTATCAAAGAAATTAGGAAAATATCAATATATATATACCGCATCATCTCCATCAGTAATATTGTCAAACGCAACGCTACTTGCATACAACAAAATTTACGTAGAACGCAATAGCAATTCATATGCCAGAAAATATACCTACTCCTAAAGCTAAATTGACCATAATGATTTGTAGAGATCTAGGTTGCCCATTTCTGTGTCACCCAGTTAAATATTTCCATCTGAACTAGACCCTCTCCTTCATAAATCACTCACTATTAACATTTTTTACCTGTTTTAAATCATTAATTTTGGTTTGGTTTCAATTTATTTGTCTCATATCTATATCAAAGTGAAGTATCAGTTATTACAGGCTTTTGTATTGTTGTCGATGATGATGATAATGATGGCACACATTAAAATGCAACTGCGCAAAATGTCCCACCAAAATTATGATTAGTAAACAAAAAATACAAAAGCAGCTAGGGGTGCCAAAGTATTGATCGGAGGACAACAGAACAGTTTAGTTGCCCTTATAAAAAGAATAATCTGAAAATACATGTGCAGATGTAAACAAGAACTAATAAGTCAAGTAAAATACCAACTAAAGTACTTAAATTAACTACCAACGTAATTGAGACATAAGTCTACCCAAAATTTAGTTCAGACGTGTTTCAGATTAAATTTCAATTTTTGTGGGACTTTACAAAAAACAGATAAAAACAACTGCGATTCTACTACGTGCATTATAGCGAGAATCCTGCCTCGATACCAGGGAGGTTATGTCTTCAATCGCCACATATTCACCTATTCTTGAAATTTGTGCATGTAAGAAAATCCAATCCCAAGGCTCATGACAACTAGGCAGTATGATGAGCCACAGCCCATCAGCTTACAGGTAGGAAGTGTGTATGGCCTTCAACGAAATCATCATCAAATAAAAATTAGATCGTGAATACGCCAAACTACCAGGTAGCGGTAACAGTTAGCAACGCCCTAGCTTAGGAATTAACATCGCGAACGCTATTGGACAGCCAAAACAGTTCTGGACTACTGCAGTTTCAAACGCACATTTCAACAGGAAATGCATTAATATCATTATACATCAGACGCCTCCTAAATATTGTTTACGATTAACGCATCCTGATGCTTAGCTAACAGTAGCCAGAAACAAACCTGCTCAATTTCTGTGTCTATAAAGCTGCTCATAAGTTGACAAATGCCAGATTATGTGCATGACAAAAAGACCTTTGATTTGTTAATTGAGAAAAAAATGACAGGGTAAAAACTGATTTGCCTAACCTGTAGTTCGGCTACTACGTATGGAATTTTTGGCTGCAACCGAAACTGATAGCAGTAAATCACCATAAGCGATCTTTGATCGTAGAATAATATTGTCTATGATAGACATTTCATGGTATATGACTTCGAATCGAGACTGGTTTGAACATAACATGAAGAGTGAACGTCTAACTTGAACTAGGCAATCCTTTCAGTTAGCACATAGACAAAAGTCTGAAGTCTGGTTACGATCTTCATTTTTTGCACGCTAGCGCTCATTAATTTAGATTTAGTGTTAATGGAGATAGTAAAAGGTTGATCAATGTCAGCTCAAGCTTCAATTTTATTGCTTCTCGAGCATTCTAACATTTGAGATGACCTATACGACTCTGATAAAATGGGCCTAGTTTCGTTTTCTGCTTACAGTTCTAATTATTAATGAGAATTCGTTTAATACTGGAAAACCACTGTCTAGTAGACAGAGAGAATATTATGTTATTTTCAACTATACAGTTACCATGCAGAGAATACTTACTTAAATCAAGTTTGCCGACTTTAAATACGATCCAAATTTTTATTCAGTCGTACAACATATAAATATATAATCAACACATTCAAAATAAAGCAAAACAACTATCAGTTATAGGAATTTCCGGGCTTCGACTTTCCATAGTCATCCTCGGAGCATGACAAAGAAAAGATTATCGTGGATCAAACCAAGATGAATATCCGATGTAATGTAAATTATAAATTAGATTACGACACATGTCTAGCAAACATTTTGTTTGACTTAAATTTCCTTTGGATAGTTCCTAAGTGGTCACGATTTTAACTGTTTTCCAGCGTTCACTACAAGCATACATGTTACATTGTAGAAATAAACTTTCAAAATTTTTACGATATCCCACGTGGATGCCGTCTACTACTTATAGCACAAAGCTTCAAGTTTCGTCGGTTAGTCGTCAGGATATTGTAAGGAACGCTGGGCACATTTCCTAGTGAGTGTGGTAAGTCTGAAGGCTTAGAGGCTGGACCTTACCGCTGGTGTGATGGATTGCGTATCTTTATGACTTGTTACATTATATTTGTAACGCGAATGCAACTGAAAGCTCTTCCAACACGACAGACCAATAAAAAGAGGTTAGACGAACAACTTCAATCTACCACTAGACACGCGGGACCTATTGTGCATTTACTGCTCCCGCACGACTGTGAATTTCATGGATTATATAGCAATCAAACATTCTTATTTTATTTGGTTAAATGTAATTTTGACCTCGACAGGACATTTCACATTTGTTTCAGCCATTGGCATCCGGAACAATTTTACATCTCATGAAGATTTCAAGTAGAAAAAGCAGTAAAGATACTATATCATATGTATCGACCTCTGTGAGTTATCCTGATAAATTTACTCATAGTAGCAAGGTATTCATTCTCTCCCTGCCTCTCTCTCTCCCTCGTAAATCTCACTAATAATTTGTCTAAAATCACTAATATAATTTTTTTCACTCCTTATGGTTATATGGCAGTGAAAAATTAGTCACTTTTGACTTTGTATGCCTGGACATGATGATGAAGATGATGATGATGATGATGATGATGATGATGATGATGATGATGATGGTGATGATGTATCGACCTACATTTCTTTCCGGTTTCTATATCTCGTCATAATAAATACAAAAATGTAACGTCCAAGGATTTTTCAATAACTTACATCCTCCCGTGGAACCATCAGGACTGAGCCACGAATACACAAGAACGTGACCAGTTTTGGCGAGTTCCGATGTCATTGCCAACGGCATAACAACAGGTTGTAATATTCTCTGTGAAAAATGGTCACTAACTAAATCGCTAATATGCTGTGAAGCCTCAACTTTTGCATCAGAGCCTGTTGTGACATGCAAAGGTGATTCTAACTCGAATTTTACAGCCGGAGAGATAGTTAAGCTTGAGGACTGCAATTGGTTGTTTTTTTTATGTTCAGCATTGCATGAGGACGATTTTTTTGTATTGACTACGAGCTTGGTGTGCTTAGAGTTGGCGGCCGGTAGGTGACACGAGATAAGTACGGTATTCTCGCTGGATGAACAGGTCAATTGAGCAGTTTTAGTCAGCTGCCGCAGAACGAATAGAAAAAGAACAATAGGTAAGAGCCACGAAAAGTTAACAAATCTGTATTTCATTTAAACGAAAATGTACTGTACATTATTTTAACCTGACTTCGATAGTGAACATAAATACTTGCAACACTGCCGTAGTTGTAACTGACAGTAATTATATAAAACAATTAGTAAAAAAATAAATACGATAGGTGTTAATTTCAACATCAATAGAATCTAACTTAACAATGATGAGATGAGTTGTATCTGAACTATTAGTATACCTCATGTCAGACAATCATTCCAACAGGAATGAGTGAGCATGTAAAAATACACCCAAAACAAACAATAAATACCTTCTATTATAGTCAAGGTTACGGTCTTCATATAAGCACCTGGCCCACTAATTACTTATATATATCAGTATAAACTAAGAATTGTATAGTGTAGAAAAGGCAATTCATCCCGGGCACACATAGAAAGTATTTGATCAATGGGAATCCAATCTACATGCGGAATTGCATTTGATTTCCTATGCAATGTTTACATTATACTGAAAACACACGCATATATATATATATATATATATATATATATATATATATATATATATATATAAGTTTTTGTATATTTGTCTGCTCATATATTCTAGTTTGCGGAGAAATAATACAGATGCAAGTATGTATTATGTATTTTGTACTTGATGATGTGGGGCAATTAACTGTTACATTTTTCTTGGCCAAATATACAGTACTTTCGAGGCGTAGTGCAGGATCCTGCTGATCAGTTGCTAATAAGCACGAAATTAAAAGTGTACATGAGCTTTTAAGCTTTATTCATGCTGACAGATGTATTTTTCTGATTCTATTTGAATTAACTTGATATTAGATGCAGATAAATGTTTTGTATGCATTTGTATGCATACATAAGTCTAATCATAATTTATCAGTTTAATTTTGAACTATGTTTACTCGGTAATTCTGGATGGCAAAGTGGTTACAGCACCAGATTCCGAAGCAGATGTGCCCAGGTTCGAGTCCTGTTCGCGGCAAATTCTGGTCAGTACGTGATGAATTTCCAATAAGGACGAAACCGGTCTACATGATGAATTACCCTCTCTATACTATACAATTCTTAGTTTATACTGACATATGTAAGGAATTAATGGGTCAGATGCTTATATCAAGACTGTAACCTTGATTATAATAATTGTTATCACCGCCCGCGCAACCAAAGTTCGTTTAATAAATACCTATGATTATGCGATAGTATATAACCCTAATATATTACTGCTTATACCAAAATGCGCTGAAAGGGCAGTCAGTTTATGTATTGGCAAGATGTCCAAAAAATTCATAAGTGAATTGGATAATGTTAATTGTTTTGAAGTGTTCATAGTGAGAACATTAATAATAGAACGTGCACGATAATATTAGGGTGAATAAAGCACAGGAGAGATGATTTGACAATAAAAGGTAAGAGCTCCCATGGTCAAGCTATACAACTAGATTTAGTTTAAGTTAATATGTTATGCCAGTAAGATATTTATGATTCAATTTAGGTTCATCAGGCCGGACAGTCGAACGAAATACGTGCTTTCAAAAATAGCGCGCCAGTTACTGTAATGGATAATAATCCAAAAGTTTAAAGGATTTGACGTCTGAAGGAAAGAGAAGAGGCGTCGCCTGGCGAATAAATAAATGTAATTAGCAGATGGATTTTTTCATCCCTGAAGGACAAGCTATCTAAGAAAAAGAAAAATATCCATATATGTGTGTTTGGGGTCATTTTATCCTAGTATGTAAAGAACACTTTTCAGTTTACTAATCACGTTTAAGGATGTTGGTGATGTTAGATTAAGAAATTTCCCCATTTTCGTAGCCCAGGTCATTTTTCTAGAACAATCTTTTTCGTTTGTTTAAAATATAATTAACAATCTTGCCCACTTTAAAATTTGACAAGATTGAACTCGGGAGCAGCGATTGTGTGCTATTGTAAAAATGTGATTAGCAAACATTGTGTGATTGTACATCTAATGACTGGTGGTCAATATATATACTTTACTGTATTCAAGTGTCGCTCTTGCTGTGTTCATCGAGAGGATAGTTTATTGACCGGTTGGCGCCGATACACATACACAAGCACACACACATACACACTCATATATATATATATAACTGAAGTATAATGGCAGGATTTCGATTACATAAATGTTGTCAGCCTAAGCCAATCATCACAGATAGCAAAAGAATTAAATCTAATGGCCGGTTTCGTCCATATTGGTAACTCCAAATAACGCCCAGAATTTGCCGCGGACGGGGCTCGAAATGTGTAAAATTTGCTTCCGAGTGTGGAATTCTACTCACAGCACCACCATGCCAGTGTACGACCAATTTTTTTCTTCGCACAGCTCTATATAACATTAATTTATTGCAATAACCGCCAAACAATTAAGCGTGGTCCTCGGATGTGTTCTGTTTTCGCTCCTATCATGACCGATATGTTTACGTGCATGTTCGAGCTAACAAATCAAAACTATTGTGTCAAATGAAACCATACAACTGTTGTTTTAAAGATCTATTTTAGGTCTGTGCCACCTGAACGCATGCTGTAGAACGACTTAATAAATAAAATAAATGACATCAGAATATTTGACTTAAAACTGAAAACGAATGGGACTATACCGTAACCTTTCTCGGTGTTGCTCAAACGCAGAACTGATGGCCCAATGTGCAGATGTTTTTCATTTTAAAAATATGAAGCGCAATATTTACTTTTCAATAGCTACTGACAAATGAAATGGAAAACGGCATCAAGTATTTGTTCACCTGATTTTTTTCAGACTTAGTTGTATAGTTAAATGAACATTGGTTGCGATGGCGTAGATAATAAATAGTTAAATCAAAGTTGAGATCTTGATATAAACACTAATCCCATTACATACATATGTACGCATGTAAATAATGAATTGGATAGTGTTCGTCATACTCGTATTCATAATAGTTTCTCAATACATTTTGAAGATAAATATAATTCCAGTGATACAAAAAACTGTACTGCATGCTTGTACGCTGATAATAGAACGGTGAACATTCACAAAAAATATAATGGCGAAGAAGCAACAAAGGGTATAAAAGATATGTTGTGTTTCGCGTTGACGTCCACATATTTTTGACTTAGTTTTAATTATATCCTCAACTTTGTGTGAAGGACAAACTTCAATTTCAATCTTCATCTAACCCTATCTGCAATGGGGATTATAACCGTGGGCAATCATACATAGTTAGAAGCAGTAGAGGATTGAAAAATGCGACATGCCAACAGAACAATTTTTAATTTAAATTAAGACTAGGTATGTGAATATGCTTCTCTATTTGGAAACTATTACAATAAATAGATTTTTTCCAGAATTGTGCAGAAAAAAATTAATTTTTTGTGTACTGGAATTACCATGGGGCCAACAAAGCTTTATGAAATACAAATGACCGTCTACAACTTGAATACTTATACAGCTGAGATCTAGTCGGAAGGCTTATCATTGACATATAACAGTTAAACACTGATTGTTGCGGCGGACTAATCTACATACAATTGTGTATTAGGTGTTGCACACCTAGTATCAAATTAGTTCAAATATGACCAGAAGGATAAACCAAAGTAAGCATGAACGGAAGGTATATTCTCATGTGCACATTCGTTTCGTGCTTACTGGCGACTCATCAGTAGGAGCCCGTATTACGCCCTTTAATCACGATATATTTTGATGAGGAATGTGGGAAAATAGGACGGTAAATCTACAATACGAATGTGTTAACCTGCAGTAGTGAAGATAACTCCATATGAAATCTTCGAGAATGCGACTTCAAAGTCAACTCACTATAGAAAATATATATATACCATGCCTGTAAAAGGTATAGACACTATGGTACGCAACACCTATCACATAATCAACTGTATATATATATATATATATATATATATATATATATATATTAATTCATCGTCTCTCACATCTTAAATACCAACGGATACTAGATCATGGATCATAGCCAAAATGTGGTGGTTTAACTGACGCTGAAAACTACGAAAGAATTACTAGTTTTTCTACATTAGCGCATTTGTGCAAATGTATGTATAACTATGTTTTCGTTATAAATAGAACAATTTCTGAGACAGTCCATGCAATAAAAACTGTATGCTTGTGTATAGTAGTCTCTGTAACTCTCGACTTTCGAATTAAATAATAAATCAAATGCTCTTTAACACACTTACACAATTCAGCCAAGGTCTAATTGTTCTTATAGATTTTAAAAAGTCATTTGTCTCCACTGCCTGAATACCATCTTCCACCTCTACAGGTTGAGCAAATTTAATATCATGAGCTGAAGGAATGTCATCTGTAACATCTATGGCACCAGCGAAAGAAGACTTTTGATATGCACCTGCACTTCCTAAGACGAACTCTTCCTGCTCATACTTTGTGCCAACTCCTACGCTTTCAGTATCCTCAGATGACTCAAGAGCATCGCATTCCTTTGTACTAGACACAGCTTTGTCGACCAACTCAGCAGAACGAAAATCAACATCTGGCGTTCTGCGAAGTAATGCACAGCCGCTAACAACTGCCATTGAGGTTAAGACACACGCATCGGTAGAACTAGTAGTAACTGCTGAGACAGGCATTGGTGGAGAGGCAATGGTGGCACTAGTAGGTTCACCGCTACCATTTACAATCTTATCGACAGGTCGCACAATTGGCGAGAGGTAGTCAATTGTGTTGCATCGAATTAGAACATTATTTATTGGTGTTGATAAGCATTTTCCTGATTTCTTGATTTGATTATCGACATCGACACAGCCAATGGTGATGTTCATTTTCGTCGGCTGAAGAGCACATTTAATAGTAAGTAAGAACAGAGCACAAGCAGTGAAGTTACCATTTATGTTAAATTAGTCAACGAAAAGAGGAAAAAATTATATATATATATATATATATATATATATATATATATATATATAGAGAGAGAGAGAGAGAGAGAGAAAATGGCCTAGGGGATGTCATTGTAAAGCTATAATTCGAATTTAATTTCTAAATGCCTCGATAGACAAATTGATTCTTCCTCTTACGTGCCGTTTAGGGTTTGTTATCAATCCAAACGAGATTGGTACACATAAACATTCGCCTTAAAGGAGGATGACAGCGACTTATCCTAATTAAAATATGAAAAGCAAACACTGATCCCTAAAACGAGCCAAGTAAGTAGCAATAAAATATACAAAAGTGCAACACCAAAATTTATTAAAGCTGATGTACATGTCGCTCGCCAGTTATAGGAGTAATTTAGTGCTTGTTAATGCCTTATTATGTTCAAAGTCAAAAAATTATTATTTGGAACGAAAGCCTTGAGTTGCAAAATAGATACTGATTACGTACCTATTATCGTAGATTGTAGATATGAATCGACCGTAAAAAATGCATATATATTACGTCTAACATAGATCAACCCAATATAATTTTCTATGCAAAATATGCACCTTTAGTAAATTAATTAAGACAAGCAAAAGCAGGAAAATAATCAGTAATAACTACAAAGACCATATTGAAAAAGTCCTAAGAGGCCAGTTTACGGCCAATGACGTGGATAGATTCGAGAAGTAGAAATTTTACTACACCAAATATTTAGCGCAAACCATTATATTAGAAAATTAATATTTGGACGCATAGTGCATGTTTCTAGGATATGTAAACGAACTATCTTTATCTTACTTCCTCCATCATACTGGAAACAAAATATTTCCCAGTTAATTTTCATTAATAACCAGCCTAAATGCTGAAATGTGCACGATGTTATGGTGTCAGCGGACGCAATCTGGAAAGAGAAAAAAACTTGGGTATGCTTTCGTTTTATAAAAAACGCTAAGAAACATTTATATTCGCTATCTAACTGCACACTTTACATTGTCAATCGATCAACAATGTCTACCTCGAGCTAAATTAGAATGGATTGATTTGAGAATGTGTTACCGATGAGATGTTTTTTTAAAGGTAAAATAACGATTTCAATCTGCGCTAGTCAATTAAGCAATAAAAAAGATATTCCGATCGGTTTTTCACATATGTTTGAATGGCTGTAAAAATGCGCTATGCAAATACTCTCGGCACTCAGTTAACTAACAAAGACAGCATGAACGGAAACTATTATCTCATGCACATTCGTTTCGTGCTTACTGGCGACTCATCAGTAGGAGCCGGTATTACGCCCTTTAACCAATATAAATTTTGGTGAGAAATGTGGGATAATAGGGCAGTAAAATCTCCAATACGAATGTGTAAACCTATAGTAGTAAAGCTAACATCATATAAAGTTTTGAATATGCGACTTCCACGCTAACTCATTCAATATAATATCCTTTTTTCACACATTCCTCACCAAAATATATAGTGGTTAAAGGGACTACTGATGAGTCGCCAGTAAGCACGAAACGAATGTGCATGAGATTATACCTTCCGTTCATGCTGTCTTGGTTTATCCTCTGGTCACAACTGATCTAATTCTATTACCAGGTTCAAACACCTATTACACACTTTCATATATATATATATATATTAGTTCTCTGCAACAACAGTATTTAAATGGAACAATTATTAATTTATTTAAATCAAGGTTGCGATCATCATATAAAAACCAGCCGTATTACATATACACATTTTTCAGTATAAACCAAGTCTAGTATCGTTTAGAGAAGGCCATTCACCCAGTAGACCGGTTTCGACCTTATTGGGAACTGATCAAGACCTGGCCGGAATTTACCGCGAACAGGGCTCGAACCTGGGCACGTATGCTTCGGAATTTGTTGCTCTAAATACCGAGACACTTTGACGCACACTGTGCACAATTTTCAAAATATGACATCCCTTGCGACGTGAAGTTCCAACTAACCATCTCCAATCTGTCATTATAAAACCGACACCACGCAACACTAATATAATTAAACAAACATTGGTTGTGCGGGCAGTGAGAACAATTACTTTTTAATCAAGGTTGCGATCATGATATAATCAATTTGCCTTATTAATTACATACATTTGTCAGTATAAACTAAGAACTGTATAGTGTAGAAAAGGCAATTCATCCAGTAAACCGGTTTCGTCCTCATTGGGAACTCATCACGTACTGGACATGATTTGCTGCGGACAGGGCACTGACATGGAAATGTCTGCTTCAGAATCTGGTGTTCTAGCCACTGAGCCACTCTGCCGCAATCCGCACAAACAAAGTTCGTTTAATTATCTAAATGTTTGGCATTTTTAAATTCATTATCTTTAGTTTTTTGTTTTGTAATTAAAATCTTCTGCATTATTTTTTTTTACCTGCTTGTTTTCAATTTATTTGTCTCAGGCAAATTAATTAAGCATCTATATACAGTTTTGGTTACGAAGATCTAAATATGCATGCGAGTGTGTACTAAGCATAGCAAAGCTAGTATCAAATCGATTGATATTTAAAGAGGACACAGCACTTAGCATTTATAAAGGAACTAATCGCATTAACGTGTAATGGGTCTAAGGAATACTCAATAACAGTAAGCAGCACTACGCCAAAACGAGTTACAGAGTTGGTCATAAAATACGTGGCATGATAATGTATCTATACGCAATACAAAACATTTAAATTAGTCGTGTCGGCCTAAAGAGATACAACCAATTCATTGGAGAAACTAAGCCAATTTGGCAGATAACACTCAACAAACTGGAAATGTAGTGACAGAAATAAAGCAAGTATGCCAGACACAGAGGGCAGTCTGTTTAATGCCTATGGAAACGAGCAGATTGATAGAAACTCAAGTTCGGACTATGGCGGTGCAATACAATAACCTAAATCCTGCATACACGCAATGAACTACCAGAAAACTGTAGTTCCACGAGAAATCATGTGTAGAGGCTACATTTTTAAGCTATAAAAACATGCGTTTTATGTGATTGATCTAGAACCACGTTTAGGGATAGAAAATTACTACTTGATCTAAGTTTAGACAAAAAAGCATGTGACATAAAACATGATATGCAGACATTAGCCTGGCCAGGTATAGGTGATAAACAGAAGAGATAGAAGTATTATTGCTTGAATCAAAATTACGCACCAAATGCAGTTCGGCGTTATACGTCGGTCCTAATTGAATACCAGGCTTAGGTTGCATGTGAGCTACAGAGGAATCTGTAGATGAATCAGAAGCCAGGCCTGGATTTTCGATTCGTTCTGAGCTAGTTGATGCCGGACGTTCTTTTTCGTCAACTTTGTTTAAATTATTCGTATCTTCATTTACACTGCGTTAATCAGAAATATCAAAAGAAAAATAAAAGTTGCAAAAAAGACGGTAAACACACAATAAATTGGGTTTGGAAACCGAGCTTTAAACAAATTCATAGTACCGTTACAATTTGCGAAAATAAATATTTTTTCATATACAAGAAACAAATATTATTTTTTGAAATGGTTTTGCGGAGTGTAAGCTTCATTTATTCCATATTTGCTTAAATCTGCTATTGTGATCATTGTGTTGTGTTGCCTGAGGATGGTGCTGGAAAATAGGCACCGAAACGTCGCCAGTAAACAAAGATGTGATAGGACCGCATTTCCATTGGGACGAACCAAAACTCAATCCAATCAAAGACAAAACAAAATTGGAAATTGTGATCAATCGGATCTTTGTGTAACTGCCCGTGTACAGCTATTACCCGCGTACGCAAAACGCGGCATTGGAATAAAAGGAAACAAATATTATGTTCATTTTCACTTCCACTATCTATATATGAACACATTCTATTACGTCCGAAATTCAAGAATCAGTAAATTAAAATTGGGAGAGTGTAAGAAATGGGTTGTGGATGAACCAACTACGACTCTGTATAAATAAGCAGAAAGATCACGTTGAGACATTGAGTCTGAACCGGAGATCATCATCATCATCATCATCATCATCATCATGTCCAGCCATACAAAAGTCAAAAGTGACTAATGTTTCACAACCATAAGGAATGAAAAAAAGTATAAAGTGAATTTAGACAAATTATTAGTGAGAGTTACGAGAGAGACGGGGGGCAGAGAGAGAAGGAATACCTTGCTACTATGAGTAAGTTTATCAGGATAACCCACAGAAATGAGGCAAACTAAACCTCTCCACAACACCATTATAGCCAAGTTAGCATTCGGGCAAGGCGACATCAGCAATACAGCTTCTTTGCGGATTTCACTTTATCACGTCAATAACAAACCAAACCTCGCAGCTAACTTTGCCCTACTAAGAAAAAAAAGTTACGAAGATGATTATACTAGACATCTGCAACAAGATCGCCACTGAGCTAGATTCGATGCCATTTCGCTAAGGATTTCTAACATAGAACTGTGATGCGAACGAGGACCCCATCCCGGCAGACGAGTGGGTCCTATATCACCCAATTTGTATGTAGGTGACTTCAATTGTTTCTACTATGTCAAAATCTGCCCAACTTGTTTCTTACATAAATTATTGGACGACCTTTTATTTTTCTCTCTCCGTTTCAATTTTATGCTTTTTTACTTTCGGAAATATATACAGTTTCCTTCGTAGATACTTGAGAATAAAATGTACCTCGTACCTGTCGTTTTAGATCAATCTGATTAAAAGGATTTTCAAATTAAATTATCACAAATCCTTAAGTCAAACTATAACTTTTTATACAATAAGTGATTGCGCGGGTGGTGGTAACAATTCTTTAAATCAAGTTTGTGAGCTTGAAGTAAACACCAATCCCATTGCATTTAACCAGTCGTCGAACAACATAACAAAACTACCGCCAGCTGCAACGCACTGACGCGTTTCGACCTTCCATGATCATCATCAGAGTACGACGGCAAACTGACTATCGAGGATCAAACCGCATTGAATATATGGAAAGCAAATTTAGATATTTATACAAGAACTTACTCTGTTTTACTGGTTTCTTCACAATATGAAAAAAATCCTTTCAACTCTGATTCTCATTTAATACACCTTTTTTAAACATCAGTATGAGTTGATATGTTGTCTTACAGCCCAATTTCGTGGTTGAAGTTGGATGTGCTCTCAATAAAGCAAATAGAGCAAACAATAAACCTCAACTCTCGAGCACACGAGCACCCAACAATGTGTCTCATTCAGGCATAGTTCATGAGAAAAATCGATTATTCTCCTACCCCAATGTGAAAGTGATTCAAATAGGCATGACGCTTAATTTGCTATCTTGTTTTGTAGCGAGAGTACTACGTGACTGGAGTGCGGAAAACTATTATTCGGTTTATGATAGCATCCGCTTTTAGAACCAAGTTATCGTATCCATAAACGTGTAAGTGCCAACTCCCAACGGTTTTCCACTAAAAAGAATTACTTTTAAAATAAATCGGATTTGCTCTTAAACGGCGATCGGAATCCCGAGTGAATGCCGGTGATTTCAACACCAAACTAGTTTAAGACTTAACAGAAAACTGAGCTATAGGAAAATGGACCCTGATTTAAAATATCTCCGATAACGGCAATCGGCTCTCCAATTTGTCCCTAGCCTAACCACGTTCTTGGTGAATTCAATTTTCAAGTATAACAGGTGGAATCTTGTGACGAAGCTTATCGGCGTATCCAATTCAGATGAAGCGGTGATATTTCATCAGAATCAGATCGAACATATTCTAGTAAACATGACGTAAGAGTGTACCCCAGGAGTTTTACTAGTTCGAGCAATGGATAAGACTAGTCTTTCAAACGCCAGAGTTGAAGTGGTATTCCGCTCCATTCGAGCACCAGAATTCCGGTCGACTATCCATGCATTGAAAAACGAATACAATGTTGAAAAGTCCGCATAACAGTCTATGCTTCTTTCGAAACAAACAGAATATTAAACATTATGAAAAACCTTACACAAACTTCGACTTGTCTTTCAATGATAAAACTTGAGAACCAGTTCGTTATCCAACCGTTCTCATTTCAATAAAGATATTACTAGTTGTGCAAATCGTGGTATCATTTTGCTGTGTTGAATTAAAAGTGATAACTGTTATCACCCACAGAACGATTTGTGAAGAAGAAAATAAACGAATTAGGACAACTCGGGCAAGGTTTTGATCATGGATGGGATACGAGGGCTTACTTCATGGACTTGACTGATAACAGTGGCGCACTATGATTTATTTCTAAACCTCACGACCACTTCCGAATCCGTGTCAAAAAAGATTTTTGGCCAAATGTGCATAATGACTGCATCCGGGCCAAAAATGTTCGGTCCGTATTCAAACTAGCTAAAATCTTTCTGAATATTTTGCGATTGTCTGCTGCCCTCGTCAAGGATTTTTAATTGCATGTGCATTGTTCGATTACGTTGACAATGCAGTCTATGCTGAGAACATCGCAGCACTTGAAAGAGTAGGAGACCAGTGTTGATGGCCATCTTTCTGACTACGAATACGCACACGATGCCATTCTGTTGGTAGAAAAGGGCCAAGAGAACATTAGAGCCATTAATTTCGTTCAATAATTCGTCATCTGGAATGGCCTAAGAATTAATGCAACGAACATACCCATTATGGTCACTTTTGATCCAGTCTAAAATAATTTTTGACGGCACCTGCCTCCAAACGTGGACAAAGTCGTCTGCATAGGATCCACGTTTACGGTATGCGAAACAGCTTATGCCGAATTTTCCAGACGTACTAACCTTAATGCAATTGTATTTGGGAAATTATGCAAACCATTCTAGAATCGTCTTTTACCGCACTGAGAACTAAATCCAAGGGAAGCAAGTCAAGTATACTAAGGGTCTTCATTTATGCACTTCATCAAACGAATAAATATAAAACAAACCGACCTTCGGGCCTAGGTCATTGAGGCATTATTAAGAAAACTACATATAAAAATATTCTTGAGTTAAAAAAACTAAATATGACGTAAAAATAAACAAAGAAAACTGTATCAATATTTATTGAGAAACAGAAATTAACTTACTTCGTGTGACATATATGGCCAAGTTTTACTTTAGGCTGCGTGGCTTTAGTAAACCAATCATAAATAGCACGAGATAGACAGACTCGCAACATAGTTTGTAGTCTGCTTAACTCTCTGGCCACCAGACGCGAAGACCAGACGTTGAGCATCATATTACCCGTCACCGAGCCGAGGAAAATCGGCAACTTTTCCACCGAATTGTTTACAAAATGGCCGTTTGTTTTCTCATGAGCAGACGTCTCCATATTGATTGCGGAAAACAATATTCGCGAAACCCTACAATTGGCGTCACAGTGGGCGTCATAACGTTTGTGCGAGGTATACAGAAAACGCCAAGCCATTTCAAAGTAGTCACGAACGGTTGATGGAGACTGGAATTTAAATTTTTTAAATGTGCTTTTGAAAGAGGAGAATCTGTAAGATGTTATCCAAAATAACAGAAGACTAAGAGTGCCCACCAGCCTAACTATTGAGTACATTAATTTACATGGTAAAAATAAAACAATTAGACTGGTGCGTGCAAAGTATAAATAGACATCGAATCACTGAAGTTTCACTTAGATGGATGTACATGTGTATGCACGTATGAATACATACCAGTCAATATACACACACGTACGCCATTGAAAAGATAGTTCGCTGCGACTAGCAATACGTGCAACTGGAACGAAGTACA